>JAJLSF010000306.1:0-96985 GCA_030567395.1 Citeromyces hawaiiensis
AAGTTCCTCCATATTCTCTACAAGTTTATAGGAGATCAGATCGGCTGAACCCATCAAAAAGTACTTTTGTAAAGTTTTAAGCGACTTTTGTAAAGTGATCGATCACCTTCCTGAAAACAAATCACAGGTCCATTGTCCAAAACGAAATCAGAATAAAAATGAAAAAAATATAGTCCTAAAAGATAGAGTTCACCAAGTCTGAACCAATTGTAGCACCCGCTCCAAAAATTGCGGCATTGCCCAATTTCGAGCCAAACTTTTTGAAGTGTTGACCGTGGTGCTTAACCTGCTCCTCAGGAATCGGCTGAGGCTGTTGGGGAGGATAGTAGTTTGTGGATGCTGGAGGAAAGGGAGCTGGTTGAGACTGCATGGGAGGTTGGTACATTTGAGTTTGTTCAAACGAAGGAGGTGCTGCAACACTTTGCTTCTCGTTGCTCAAAGGCTTGACATAATTAGAAGGAAACATCCCCACTCTTCCGTCTACCGAGCCTTTCCACCAATCTGCCGATGGTTTTTCCAGAATTTGCACTTTGTCTCCTCTGCGAAAGCCGATATCGTCTTGTTCCTGTGGAGAAAAGTCATAGAGCGCCTCTGCCAGCTCGTGAGTAGACGAAGTTTGTCTCGACAACTCAGCCGGCTGATGAGATGGCGCTAAACTTGCGTTGCTGCTTTTAACGCCAGATGGGTCATCGCCTTCTTTAAACCGTTGTGGAAGGGAAGCGTTAATCTGGTCGTACAGTCCATCGGTAACTACCCCTGAGTCTTTCAGAAAGTCGAGCTCCTTTAGTCCGTTAGAATGAGAGAGGTTATTGGATTGCTTACCGTTCTGATGGTGTTCAAAGAACGATTGATAGATGCTGAAGACATTATGTATTGCTTACTAATCGATCAGCACACCTCGTTCCATATTTCTTTGCGGATACCATGGTGGCGATGTGGAAAATTATAGCAAGGAAGCGGTCGGCTTAAGGGTCCGTTGTCCGAATCTGTTTCAAAAGGGTGGCACTCGATGGAACTTTCGGCTAAGGCGGCACGTGACCTATAGAAAGTTTATTACTTGCATTTCCAGCCTAACCTTGTTTTGATTTACAATCGCAAAGGAATTGAGGAATTTCACCTAGAATTTGCAGCAAATTAATTTGGTCCGAGGCACACAGCTACTGAAAATTGTTCTATTGTTCCAACCTTCCCTTTTGGGCGCAAAGAAAAACACACGCGCCACAATTTGTGGCGGTGCATTCCCAAAGTTTACTAATTGTGTTCTGCATTAGGTAAATCTCATGCAAGGTTCTTGTGTTGCGGCATCATGCATGCATTATTGCTGCGAGTTAGCCGCAGAAATGAATTACGGGTTGCTCATATAAATATAGACCTTGCGTCCCAATTATTTTCCCCCATATTCCACACACAAATACAATGCTTTCCATTCCAGATATCAGTTTAAGAATTGTTAACTTTATCTTCTTGGCAATTATTTTGGGTCTGACTGCTAGGCTGGCTTCTAGCGCCGATAACAATAACCCGCAAGTGAACTTTTGTGTCTTTGCGGCGGCATTTGGTCTTTTGACATCTTCATTCTACGGAATCATTGCAGCTTTTGTGGCTGCATTTGCATGGCCAGTAATCTTGGCTTCGCTGGATTTCTTGAACTTTGTCTTCACCTTTTCCGGTGCAACCGCCCTTGCTGTGGCAATCAGAACTCACTCCTGTACCGATCAGGATTATTTGGACGACAACAACGTTACACAGGGCTCTACCCAACGTTGTCGTCAAGCTCAAGCTTCTGTAGCTTTCCTTTACTTTAGTGTGTTTGTCTTTTTGGCGTCTTTGATACTGTCTTCAATCTCCATGTTGAGAGGCGGTTTCTTTGGTATTCCAGCCAGAAGAAGTGCTCCTAGAACTGGTGTGCCAACCATGTCCCAGGTCTAGAATGGTCAGGTGCCCGCTAATTGTGATACCGTTAAATAATTCTTGAATATTCAAATTTTCCGTTTATTAGCCCCCCGCCTTTGAGGTGGGGATTTTTGATAATAAATTATTTCACTTGAACATACTTACGATTTATTGTATTTACAGATTCAACGGCCCAGGTTCAGCAACAGAGAATTGCTGCTTGAATGGTCCTGCCCGCCTCCAGTTGAGTTACTGGGTAAATAGGTAACATTGGGAGACGCAGCCAAAGTTTCGGCAATCTCTTTGGAAGTTTCAATTCTTCTCACAAGAAGCAATCCGTCACCAGCCTTTTCCAAAGCTTTCGAGATATGCAAAGCGGCTTCGGCTTCACCCTCGGCTCTTATAACGTTTGCCTGTCTCTCCTGCTCAGCTTTCTCTACAGTAAACCTTGCACGTTCCGCATCCTGTTGAGCAATCTGCTTTTGCTCCACCGCCTTTGTAAACTCTCTGCCAAAGGTCATGTGTGTAATCGATACATCTTCCAATCTAATGTTAAATTCGTTGGCTCTCTGCGACAACTCTCTGCGAATTCTACCGCTCACAAGCTCTCTTTGGGTAATCAATTCTGCGGCATCGAATTGCGCAACAATCGTCTTGAGCACTTCATTCCCGATGGATGGCAAAACCCTCTCATCGTAGTCAACTCCCAACGACTGGTAAATGAACGGCAGTCTGTTTACGTCAGGCCTGTGGAGTACACGCAGAGTGAGCGAAACTTGCTGGAGATCTTTGGACCCGGTAACGGTGGAAATGATACGTGGCTTTGTTCTCACGTCGAAAACAATCGGCTTTTGCAACCAAGGTACAAGAAAATGCGTTCCCTCTCCAATGACGGTCTGTTTGACACCGGCCAGACGATCGAAAATAACAGCTCTTGAACCACCTTTTACATCAAACATGGAATATTGCGCAGCGGTAATAGCAATCCCCGCAGGAAGAGCAATTTCTTATGTTAGCTACAATTGATAAAGGGGACACACTCACTTGATATAATCTCTGGAATTCTAGACATTCTTATGTATGGCTGATTTGTTTTTTGCCGTTGTAAAAAAACCGTGGTGTAAGGTTCTCTACTCTTCATCTTTGATCACACCCGTCTCCTTCAACAAAGCATCAATCTCGGTAGCGCTCCATATACGCTGCACAACTTGCCCGTCTGGCTGGGTGCTTACCGTTGACAGTTCGATTTTTTCACTGGTTAAAGAGGAACTGTCCATGGTCTTACTGAGAACTTTCAGCGCCAGCTCTTGAGCCTCTTTCAAATTCATGTTATCTTTGTAATCCTGCTTCAGCAGAGTTTGAGAGCTCGAATTGTTGGCTCCAACACTGGTGGCTTTCCAGCCAGAGTAGTTTCCGGATGGATTGGACGAGTAGAGCTGAAACTTGTACCGATCGTCGTATCCAGCATATATAAACGACACACCAAAGGGCCGAAGTCCTCCATGCTGAGTATAGCCTTGTTTAACATCGCACAGCCTGCGTACAAGCATCTCACAAGGTATTTCCTCATTGTAGGTTTTCAAGTAGTTTTGAGCATTGATCCGAGCTTGATTCACTAAAATAAGCGCATCTGCTGTCATTCCTGCTACCGCACAGAGCATATTACTGTTTTGTTAGTCTAAGGGGAAAGTCGTAATTACTCACTCATTCAAAGAATACATCTTTTCTGCTGCGCTGTCTTGTTCTAGCAGCTTGGAAGTGACTTTGCGCTCTGCGGCAAGAACTACACCGTCCGTAGCGAGAATTCCAATGGCGGTACCGGCATGAGAGATCGCTTCAAGCGCATATTCTACCTACAAGGGTTAGCTTAAAGAGACAATTAGTGTGGCACTCACCTGGTACAATCTGCCCTCTGGCGAGAAAATCGTGGTACGGCTATCGTATCTTCTTGACATTTCTTTGGAGTATGGGTTTGCCTTTGAGAAGTTATTGACACGGCAAAAAAATTGACAGATCTATGAAGGATGGGCAAGTGCCGAGTGCAAAGAGACACAAATTGGAAGATGTGGGGGCACCTATTTTTGCGCGACATATTGTGAATGACTGGATCGTTGTTATAGTTTCGTCTGGGCGCAAGTTTTTCCATAATGTAACAACTTCTCAGTCTATTTGGAGCGCTTATGGTGTGGATGAGTTGCAGGGCGCTATGGATAAATTGGACAAAAGCGAATTGCTTCTGTTGATAGCTAAAGCTCGTGGGTTTGGTGGGGAAGATTCAGCGATGGGGTCTCCACCGGGTAGGGCGTCCGTGGATGAATCACCTGCGTCAGCTCCTGATTTGGGTACATCACCTCTATCAGAATCTGATATAGGGGAATGCGAGATTACTCCTCGCGAGGTACCATCACTGGATATGCAGTCATCGAAGCTGCAGGCCCCTCGGGGCATTTCATTAGGTTACAGCTCATCGGAAGATGATTCTAGCGACGAAGAAGGTGATGAAAATAAAGAGAGGAGAAATATTGAAGAACAACAAACGGAAAAAGGAAATGAAGAAGAAGAAGAGTGCAAGAGTATAATTATCCGGGAGCAAGAGGAAGATCAAGGTATAAATCTTTCAGATTTCTCAGACTTTGACGAACCTCATGGCCCCGAAATCTTCAAAGCCCTATTTGCAAAATACAGTCTAACTCCTTTCGACTCGTGGGAACTCGTGAGTGAGAAAATGACGCATGACCCAGAATACCTCAGTGTTGACACCAACCAAGAGAGAAAGGCCATTTTCGACAAATGGTGCAAGGAGCAGACAGTGGAACAGAATAGAAATGAAAATATATCTGACGCTGCTCAATTTGTGGCATTTATCAAAGACGCGCAAAGAAACTGGAAGAAGAGACTTTATTTTGCCGAGTTTAAGAGAAAATACCGCTCAGATCCTCAGATCAAGTCGCTCAAACTATCAGACAAGGAGAAGGAGAATATATATAAAGAGTGCATGGCGTTTGACAAAGAAAAGGACAAGCATTCATTTCTTGTTAAAAAGCTGGTGAGTTCACCAGCTTTTGCAAACGCTGTCAGGGAAGAAAGGTCTCTCTCTGAAACTTCATTATCGCATGAAACCCCCACGTTGAACATCCCCACCCACTTGACAGAAAGTGTTTGGATGCTCTGGCTGAGTTCTCCCGATGAGGATCACCTCAAGACCACCGCACTGCGGGAGGCTTGTAAACTACTCTCTGTGGGATGAAGAAGGTATATTTGCAGCAAAGGGAATGTTTAGGAGGAAAAGATAAATGGTGTATGGAAGAAACGCCCGGAAAAGTGAACGTTATTGTTGAAAAAGCATAGAATATCTTTACCACTACTGGTCTACCCAAACGAGACCATTGGCTGCACGAGAAAGGCACATACAGATCTGTGAAATAAGTAGCCAAGAATCTTTCGTGTTGTCCCAGCATCTTCCTCCCCGATCGATCGAATGTATCTTAAACCTTTGAAGAGCAGTCCAAGTTAGTCGAACAAGCCCAATCATCCCCTCTCACCTATTAACGGCTTGTGCTGAATTTTAAGCCGGGCTCAGAAGCCGGTAATAACATCACTGATCCGCTTTGCTTTTTACTGATTCTCTTCCTCAACCTCCGCTTCTTGGAAGTTATCTCTCCGATCGACCAGCTTCGGAATCGAGTACGTTTCTCGGCCAACTTCTCCTCAAGCATCTATCGCATGTAAGCAGCTTCTCCCCAAAGAGAAAGCAAAGGATTCTTCCTGCTGCTGAGACAGCTTGATCTGTGGATGCCGAAACGTTCTTCTGCTTCAGTCAAGCATACTTTGACCAATAGCTACGGATTGAATTGATGCACAGAAGTAGATGCCTTAATATGGTCATTCGCCCCATTGAAAACCAGAAATTTGGCTCCCGTCTTATCTTTTCGATTAAAGACCTAATTTATCATAGGAAAGAGAAGAGAACGGATGCCGGTCAATCACATTACTTCACTTCTCGTCTTTCACCTCCTCTGTTTCATTGAATCGTGAATTGTAACAATAGACTTTTTGCCTTCATGCTTGGCCAGATCCGGTCTTTCAATAACATCCAGAGCAACTGCTCGGTCTGCCGCTTTAAGACGTCTCTTGACAAAGAGGTGACCGCAGTTGATAAAGAGAAACCGAGAAACTGAGGTTATGAAAGCATCAGCTGATCAGAAGTGGAGACTAAAAGAATTCTGCTATGTATTACTGAAGGGAAACGGAAGTGTGAGTTGTTATAGGACGAGAGTGTAGTGAGTTCGTGAGATTTTAAAGTGAGATACCCAAAAGACCAAACATACGGTCAGACATCGCTTGGAAAGCTTTTGAAAGAAGCCGGCTGATTCCATTGAACTTAGTCGAGAAATAAATGGACAACATGCAATATGAACCACTGTACATAATTCCTCAAAATGGAAGGAAACCAAGAAGCAATTATTCTGGCTGATATTTTACAGATGTGTCGACATTCGGTTGAAGTGTATCTATTAAGAAGTACATGGTATAGGTTTTTATATGACGGAACTTTTTTTTGGTTCTAGGAAAGAGGTTGAGGAGAGAAGCATGTTGTAGCTTAGAAGTGTCTATATCCTGTCTATGGTCCATTAATTTCAAATTGAGCTGCTGTCTGGGCTCCTGCATGGAAAGATAATTCCAGAAGACCCGAACCACTGGACAATCATTGATCACATGTGAGTGATTCATCACGCTGTATACATAGCGCACATTACTCATTATCCGCGAAAGGCTTTTCTAGGATCATATTGTTTCTGATCAATTGAGGATGAAACTTTCTGTGGTATATTCCCAAGAGCAGAAGGTGATAGGCGTCCAACAGTCCTGGGAATCAGCAGAAGGAGAGACTTGGAAATGCTCATGGCACCACATGGATCCTGTGGCACCCACCCCTGTTTGTACCTCGTCCACTATAAGCAAAGATCCGTATTTCAAAGTAATATCTCTCAAGCCTTGGAAGAACTCAGCTGAAGCGTGGTTATCATCACCTTCAGACTGAATTGGCTCAATAATGACTCCGGCAATGGAACAGTTTCATGTTTTAAAGATATCTTTAACTATTAGAAGACATCTTTCGTCTTCCTTTTTATTGGCTTCAACATTATCTGCCAAGGGATACTTGTAGGAGGGATATTCAGCTTTGGGCCATTTAAACGCTGGCAAGTGAATTTTATGAGCAGGCCTGGATCTTGTTACCGAGGCGGTAGCGAAAAGTCTACCGTGAAAAGCTCTTTGGAAAGATAAAATGGCGAGCTCTGGTGATCCTGGAGACTGGTTTTCCATAGTGGAAGTTTCCTCTTCAGCGGAGAAAGTGTTGGTGTACCATTGACAATTTCCACCATAATTTACTCCAATTTCTTGAATGTGGTTGTAATATTTAGCCCATTGAGGTATAATGGGAATGATTGCCAGCGGTCCTATAGTAGTGACTGTGTCTGTGGTAAAAGGTACTTTCCTTGATCTCTTGTTCTCCTGTCCTTACATCTGAAAGTTCTTTGATAATGTCCTTAATGCTATTTGGGAGAGCTTTCTCGACCGTTGCAGAGGGTGGTATCATCACAGCTCCCAAATTCAGAAATTCCTTATTCAAAGCTTCTGTTACCGGGATTACTGGTGAAAAGAAAGAGGATTCATTAAATTCAGTCAAATAATCTGGAGTTGCACATGCTCCAACCATTCATTTTTGCAATATAAAACATTTCAATATAGGTTTTCCCTTTCCAATATTTTTCTTTTCAATATAGGTTTTGTCAGACATTTCCGCTTCGCTTAAATGTCTTTTTTCTTTCCATAAGGTTATGTCAGACATTCCCGCTTCGCTTCAATGTCTTTCATGTTGATGAAAAGAGTATATTGTAAGGTATTTATCCAGACCATCAAGAGGGACGGCGAAGCTATTCTCTCAGTCTCATAATCTAACACCCATCAACCAGCCTGTTCCTTGGCATGGTGTACCCACAAGATTCCCATGAAGTCATGTTAAAATTCTGGTAGGCGATCTGATGATCTTCAATATAGTCATAAGTGGGATAGTCCTCTGGATCACATGTGAGAGATACACTGTTGTTGGGCTGGTAAACTCTAACGTAGTCAATCTCCATAGTGGAGGGAAACACGATGGAATTCCAATCGATATAAGCCCAGTTGTTGGAGATACCGAAATTCAGAATGATCGACATGGGTTCTTTACTTATTCTCCTCCAGCCAATGTTCCCATTTGGAGCCAATGCCCACGAGTGAAGTGTCAAGGTTGGATCTCCGCCAACAAACCAGCGAATGTATCCATCGTCGTCGTCATTCATGTACTCAAAGCCAAAGTTCTGGAAATCTCCAAACTCTCCCTCCTCTCCTCTTTCGTACCACCTGGTATTGAGAGTCGAAGTTGCAGAAACAGCTTGCTGGAATGGACCACCTGTGTACGTGTTCAAACTGCTGATAGTGTCGTTGTAAATCTCCATAAAATTGTGGTCAGGGTAGTACCATATATCCATGGGGGCAATCTGATACGACTGAGAAGCAACTCCCACTTTGATGTTTGTGTCAACTTCTGCCTCCAGAATATCAATCTCCGGAGCACCTCTTCCTGTTCCCGAATTGGGATGGTCCTCCCCGGGACAGGTACAGGAGCTCAATTTCTGACCACCCAAGTATGAGATCCCGTCAGGTGAAGATTGGTTAGGAGTGATACCGGCATCACAGGAATCGTAGGCGTACGGCCAAACTCCGTCAGTGGTGGCCATATAACCCGGTCTACCCAAGTTCCCCAAAGTCCACATACCGGGCCATAACCCTGAAACGTTGCCGAAATTTGGTAAACGGGCACTCACCTCGATGTGGCCCTGTGTGAAACACATTCTATTCCAAGAGTGCAACATGCCTGATCTGTAGAATAGATTGTGATTCTTGATAGCGTCCATTCTCAACACCAGAGTTCCATTTTCCGTGGTGACAGCATCCGGGTCGTACCACTCCAAGTCTTGGGTGGCGGCGTAATGGAAATCGGGTCCGTACCAAAATTGCTCATCACCCTCGTAAAAGGTACGGCCAACCTGATTGAACTCGTCAGAGAATACCAGACTCCAAACCTCACCGTCTTTACTAGTGTGCGTACGGAACTCCTCCGGGGTGTCTTCGTCAACCAGGTTTGTGCGGATGGCTGAGAGTTGCGGGTAGACGTAATCTGTCAAGATAGAGTAAGTATTAGCCCTTGGATGATCCAGAGCTCCCGTATACGTGAGCGCAGGCAGTAAAATGAAAATCAACAAAAGCCCTATAACAAGCATAAAGAACCCTACCAAGCCTCCGATGGAGCGCTTGTCCATATTTTTGAAATCCAGGAAAAACCGGTGTTTGTGGTCGTACGCGTCTTGCACCGGATCTGGATTATGCAGATAATCGTCCGGCTCTTTGTCTTCAATATGAAGCGGGAATGAGGAAGCAGGGTATCCGCCAAAGGGCGAGAAGTCTGCATCTACGAGAAATGGGTTAGTTGATTTTTCACTTCCAGACGATGCATCACTCATCATGGACTGATCGTATTGCTTTTGGCCCAGGGTTTTCGGCGGAAGTAGATTCGCACGAGACGCAATACTGTTCATAGACGCCACCCTAGAGTTACCTAGAGATGGGTATCTGTCGTATTCCGGAGGAGCCAGTGCATTACTGGAAGACCCACGGGTCATCGGCCGGTTAGGTGACGACATTGACGACGCTGTTGAGTGCTGGTACGAAGAGTAGTCGATGTACGGCTTGCCCACATTGGGCGTTCCTACAGAGTCAATCTGAGAGCTTGAGGATTCTCCGTCGTACGACTCTTCCTCCTGGTTGAACGGGTTGCGCGATTCGTTTTCGTCCGACGAATGTCCCACTTGCGGAGAGTTGGACGTGAGATTGCGAGTGGACATGGTGGTTGAGCGATTGAAGATTGGTTTGCTTTGCTTGGAAGCGTGACCCCGCTATAAATTCGTTTCAAAATAGTCTGCTGTTGCAAGGGCTTTCTAAGATTGTTTTCTGGACCAGCAGAGACTATGAATACAAAAGTCCCAAACTCTTAGCAAAGTGAATGATTCAGGAACCGCTTTGGAATTAAACAAAAGATCCGCTCTGTAGGTTGTCACACGACCTTTTTTTTTTTTTTCGCGGCTGTGTTCTGGGCGCGTTCTAGACCTTGGCACTCAAAAATAGAAAAAAGAAAAGAGATGTGCAGTTGGGAAAGCTTTTGATGGCTTGAAATTTTCCGAAATTTTTTGCCTGTTTTCTTCCCTCCACTGCTTCTTCCCCTGCGGCATTTTCCCATCAAATCATTACATGCAACTGGCTATTTATA
The DNA here is from genome assembly GCA_030567395.1 of Citeromyces hawaiiensis. NCBI lineage: Eukaryota > Fungi > Ascomycota > Pichiomycetes > Pichiales > Pichiaceae > Citeromyces > Citeromyces hawaiiensis. Next base: position 10,262 of record JAJLSF010000306.1, read on the forward strand.
CAAGTACATATCACGCTGGTTGTTTCTTCTTGTAAAACTCACTGATCAAATTTAAAACTCCATCGTTGCCTCTTTCTTCGTCGTCGTCCATCTCATGCAGCCCCTCGATATACTCTCCCACGTCTCCCTTGTAGTCGCCGCCCATGTCGAAAGACTCTCCGAGAATCAAGCTGTTGTTCAGCGACGCAAGGTGCTTCTTGGTCTTTATAGATATTTTCGGCTGCTTGCGTTGGTGGAGGGTCGTATTAATGTAGTCATTGTTCCCCTTGGCTTGTTTCAAAGAAACTCCAACACGGTTTTTGTTCGTATCATAAGTGGTGTCCCCGCGTATAGGAAATAACGACGAAGACACCAGTTTGTTGTCGTCATTATGCCCCTCTCCGTCTCCCTTTGCCAGATTCTCATTCCCGTAACTCTGCAGAAAATACATGTATGACTTCATCATCTTGTCGTCGCCTTCAGGCTCACCGACCTTCTTGTCTCTGTCAACGTTAAACAGCGCATACTGACACACGTAGCCCAGCCCGTCCACATGAACACTCATCTCCCTGAAAAAGTCAACAATTCGCTCCGAGCAATCGGGTAACTTGAAGATCAACAAGTACGGAAGCATCACAAGGCTCAAAATCTCTTTGAGCATAAGAACAATCTTCATGTTGTACAGCTGACAAAACTCCCTCTTGGTTTCCTCTGAGTGAATCCTTGTTTCCCATTCTTTGGGAAGATAATGCGTATAGTCTGACACTTCCTTCAGCAACCGCTCGGGATCAAAGACAAAATTCTCCTCCGGTATGGCACTTTTACAGACAGTATATATAGCACCAATGACTGATAGATAAAACAGTACCGATTTACCGCCAACTACCTCAAAGTTGAGAAAGATGTCAGCATCCCAAATGGTGAGAATTATCAGCACAGTCAGCAATGACCCCGATACAAAAGCGAGAAACTTCATAATCATCGTCTTGTACTCACTGGGGAACTGGTTGACGTACATCATAGCAGCCTCGCTAGACAAGTGAAGTCTCTTGGTGAAAATATGATGAAGTTCGTTGTACTCGCGCATCTTCCACTTGGCCAAAGGAGAGTATTCCCTCGCCGTTATCAGATTTGGATTAGTCTTGATGTCGTAGAAGCTGTTCAAAAACGAGTATAGCAAGTAATAAAAAACCAAAAAGGGTGCCAATAAAATGTTGAGTATTCCCGCAATTGCCAGTCTTTTGCGAAGCTCCTTAGACAACACGAATCTGTTAGACTCTTTCAATGCGGCTACCCGTATCTGTCCGCTTGAGTTGAAAATGTAGTCGAAAATGCACAAGTTGAGGTTCCATTCCAGAGTTTTGGACAAAAATTTTGTAGAGACCCCAAAGGGGAATTTCAAAGTTAGCCCTGGATTCAAAATGCCCTTGTTGATCAATGCAATCATATAGTTGTCTCTTCTCATGATTCTGTTGGCAATCTCGTGAGCGTTGAGTCGGTTTTTTGATTTCACGTCAGCCGCGTTGGTCGACTCTTTAGAAATAATGGCGTTTGTGTTCTGGTCCCGCAAAATCAATATTCTCTTTACAATAGAGCCCCAACTGATTGTCTGTAGCTCGTTATCGTGAACATGCAGAAGCTGGTTATAGAAATCCTTGACATCTCGCAGCACTTTCATCCTCTGATAGAAGGAAATGCACTTTAGTGTTGATACCGCGCTTAAAACAAACCAGAAACATTTTTGCCCAGAAGAAATTTTCGAGTAGCACAAAGGTATGCGTATGTCTTTCAAAGAGGAGCCTTCTTTATGAGTCAATTTCTCGTAATCTATGCAGTTACCCATAAAACTCGAAAAGGACATCAGAAACATGAGGGTAAAGAAATCTAGCACATTTTTCAAAACAATGCAGTAAAACCCATTCCCCATGTAGTAGTCATACACTTCAGTCAAGAAAAGGTCCAGGTTAGAAACGTTGGCCCACATCCACAATGAGCGTTCCATTGGCGAAATAATACCCAACCTCGTTCTCAACAACTTTTCATGCTTCGTATCCTTGGGAGGAGGTTTGGGTCGTTTATTTGAGATGGTGGCGTTATCGCGATTCGGAAGCTGGAAAGTTATGCCTTTAGGAATATTGTCTGCCAAATGTTTCGCACTTCGAGAGAAAACGTTTGGCAATTGCGGTTTTCGATTACTTGGGCCTTCCAGCATCAAGCTCTCCGGTATTATGCTTTCGTTGTCGTCGTCACTTAAATGTTTCCCCCTTTCAAGAAGGCCTTCGTCATCGGAGTAATTCCCACTTGAAGACGACTCGTTATCTGAGGTAATTCCCAAATGAGGCGGTTGACGATTCGTCGAAGCCGTGGACTGCATATTCGAACTCTGATGAGAGTCAGTGGAATCCAGATCGCTATCCTGATACATCTCTCCCGCATTTCCATAAAGAGACATCTCTGTGTCGTCAGCAAACAAGGGGCGAGATCCTGCGCCCTGATTCGAGTGAACCCCAAAAACTCTCGATAAAAATGTATTGTTGTCTGTGCGTGACATTTGTGGTTTATCGTTATCGGATAAAGAATCGGGTCCCACACTACCACCTATACATTATCATTTACGGCTCCTCCTCTTTTCCTGCTCGTATTGGTTTTTTTCTGCGCCTTCTGTAGTCGAGATCAAGTTGGTCATTCTAGCAATCTTGCGGTGATAATCGTCGTAGTAGCTCTTCTTTTCCTTGGCAGACTCGCGAGCCATGAACTTGGTATCCTTTCTGATCTCGCGCATCGTTAGTTTTCTTTCCTTCTTCTGCAACGCCTTCAGCTTGCTGATCTCCTGTCTCTGTGAGTCAGGGTCGTATGATTTCTTCTCGGGATTGAAGTTCTCCTCGAACTTTGGCGTCACAGTGGCTAGAGATATTGGCTTGTGTTCCTGCAGTTTCAAAAGTTTACGATCGCTTTCAGCGATGGCATAAATATTCACAAGCTTGGTCAGTGTACCTGTGACTTCCGGCTCAGATGCATAAAACTTGGCCAGGTGTTTGAAAATCTCGATAAAGGGAGTAGCAATCTCGATAAATGCAGATTTTTCCTTCCAAATGCAACTCAACCTGTCCACAACGTCAACAAGTTTCAGCAACAGCGCACTTTTCGCCTCTAAAGATTCATTGGACAAATCTGAAAGGGCTAGCTTACCGTCTCGTGCAAGCTTATCCCTGGGCTTGAGATCAAACTTTCTCGCGAAAACCACATTGTCGCAGGTGGCTAGCTTGGCTTTGTTCAGGCTTTTCAAATCTGGAATGAGCGCCAAAAAAGACTTTTCAAGGAAAAATGTCGCTTCCGGCATGTATCTCTTTGAAAATCTCTGGTACTGAAGGTAAATGTCAATGAGGTAAAGTCCGCTCGACAACTTTCCAATGTCGTCGTATGGATCTAAAGTCTCCAGTGTTTCTCCAATTAGCAGGAGTGTAGGTGTCACTACCAAATGATACAAGTCCGAGGTGGAATAGAGAATACCCACAAGCGTGAAGAAGACCAAATGCGAGGGCTTGGGATACCGTTCTTTGCTATTGATCTCTGTTTGAATTGAGAGAATCTTTGCTCTGAAAGCTTCACAAAGAGTGTCGTTGTACTTCTCAGCCAATTCTTTTAGCTGTCGCGTAAGTTGATTCTGTACGCTCGCGAGGAGAGCCCTATCATTATGGGACTCATCTGCAAGATAGAGAATGTGATCCAGTACAACTGATGCGAATGTAGAAAGCTTTTGTCTGTTTCCCTGAGCGAGTTTGGGCTGGTAATTTTTCAAAACATCCGTCACAACCGTAGGATGATCTTTCAAGGGAGTATCCTTCAACAGAGACAAAAATTCTATGTGACTTTGAGGGCAGGTTGAGGTAGCTGCAGATGACAATTTCGAAGTTGAAACAACCTTCCCGCCTATAGAGATGACGTTGGGGCCATTGGCCACATGTTTTGGCTTTGTTTCGACTGATGATTCCTCTTCTTGTTCAGACCCTACTTCTGAATCAGCCTCTGACTCCCGAATGGCAAAGCCATCTTGTTCATTTTCGCTATCGCCAGCCCAAAACTCGTCATCTAGCTCGTCTGGTCCTTGAGTTTCCTCCTCCAATATTCCCTCCATTCGGCTTAGTCTTTGTGATTCGGCAGCTTTCCTCTCTTCTTCGCGTTCGTTCTCGATCTCTTCCTCGGTCTTGGTTCGGTCAGCAGGTGCAGCTCGCCTGTCAAAAGCAAGTTCACGCATTCGCTTCTCATAGTTGAGATCATTTTGTGACTTCCCACCAGCTAAATTTGATGTTTGAGTGGCTTGCAGTTCAGAGAAAACGTCATCAAAATCATCATCCAAATCCATAATTTTCGCCTCCCTACGCTCTTGCTCTACTTGACGCTCGTTTTTGTAGAACTTACTTTTGGCAATCACCTCTTTCATGACTTCTGCCTTGGTCTTTTTCCGTGCAGGCTCTTCATTCGCATCATCAATACCTAAATCACCCTCCTGGAAGTCGCCATCGACGGCTGATAGGCTTTTACCGTAATGTGTAAGCGTATCTTCTCCAAAGTCGTCATCTTCCAAGTCAAACATTGACTTTTTGCATTGCATTTGACGTTCTCTCGTGAACCGCTCCAGCATTTTCTCCTCTGGGTCAAGCGAAGCATCATTCTCACCAAACCGTCGATCTATAACACCTCCGGATTTATTCTTTTGTGATTTTGTCAACTCGTACGCAGTCTTCCTCTGGTTTTCTCCAATTTGTTTGGATATTCCTGGCTTCCCTGCCGGTTTTTTCAAGGCTGAGTTTTGGCCCTGGCTAATCTCAAAATCACGTTTCTTCCGATTAACTTTAACTTCGAAAGGGTTGAAGTCTTGTCGGATCTGTTCAAGCACTTCTTGTCTGTCATCCCGCCTGGTGTCTGTGGGCGCCTTACGAGAGTTCTTGTTACCCTTGCGTTTCACATTTGTTTGACCGGTCAGACCAGCAGCTTTCAAGGAGGCCTTGAGCTGTTTAAGTTGGGATCCTGCCATAGAGATGAGATGAAAAAAAAAAAAAACATCGGTTAGCACACGACTTATGCACCTATAGTTTTTCAGACATATATATTGGGTTATCATTTTCTTCAGTTAAAGTACCCTGTGTATTAAGGGGATACTCCACAGTTTATTGTCTGAATCCCTCTTTATCACATCCGTATTTTTGAGAATGTGTAAATAGCTTTTGCCTGTCTCTTAGATTCAAAGACCATGACTTGAGCAGCAAAATTGCATATCTCAACCATTGCGAGGATCAATCACGCGGTGAACAGAGGAGCATGCCAGATCTCCACATGAGAGAATATTTGTGCTACAAACAATCAGCAAAAGTAACTGCAGTCTCCTACTTCTATAATTTTGCCTCATCAAGCACCTCGACCTGCATTACAGCGTGATTCATCTCGGAATGATTCGGTCGTAAGAGTGATATATATATATATATAGTCAATCAACCAATATGAGAAGGGTTGTCATCACAGGAATGGGATTGGCTACTCCTCTTGGTGTCGGTGTCAATCATGCGTGGAAGAATCTTTTAGCCAGCAAGTCTGGGCTGATATCAACGAGCGGGTTGGAAAACCCGGAACCTTATAAAGAGTTCCCAGCCAAAGTGGTGGGGAAAGTTCCTTCTGGATCTATTTCGGAGGGTAAGTGGGATCCAATGGATCATTTCGAGAGACATGAAATCCGCAAATTGTCTCTGTTCTGTCAATATGCGCTTGCTGCTTCTCATGAGGCATTGTCCGATGCAAATTGGTTTCCCACGAGGGAAAAAGACTTGGAAGATACAGGTGTAGTTATTGGATCCGGGATTGGATCCATCGATGATATGTACGCTAATACAATCGGGTTCCATGAAAGAGGGTTCCGGAAAACCCAGCCCTTATTCGTGCCGCGTCTCTTGGTAAACATGGCAACGGGAAACGTTTCCATCAAATATGGGTTCAAGGGCCCAAACCACGCTGTATCTACTGCGTGTGCTGCGGGAGTCCACTCGATCGGCGATGCGGCCCGTTTCATCAAAGATTCTTATTGTGACGTGGCTGTAGCCGGTGCCTCTGAAGCACCTATACATCCTATAACGGTGGCTGGGTTTGCAAGAGCCAAGGCTCTGGTTCCTGACTGGGAAGACAACCCGCAGGGGGCCTCGCGTCCCTTTGATAGAGACAGAAACGGGTTTGTTTTAAGTGAAGGAGCTGGAATCCTTGTTTTGGAAGAGTTACAACATGCATTGGCCAGAGGTGTTCATATTTATGGAGAAGTGACTGGTTACGGTGTGACTGGTGATGGATCTCACATCACGTCTCCGTTACCGGATGGAGGCGGAGGAAGACGAGCGATGGAGTTTGCATTGAAACAGGCAGGTGTCAAACCTAGTGAGATAGACTATGTGAATGCTCATGCAACTTCCACCGCTTTGGGCGACAGAGCAGAGAATCATGCTTTGAAGACGATTTTCGGAAAAGAGAACCCGCATTTGGCCGTGTCGAGTTGTAAAGGTTCGATGGGTCATTTGTTGGGTGCTGCAGGAGCAGTGGAAACCATCTTTGCCATTTTGGCAATGAGAGATGGCATTCTTCCTCCCACTGTGAACTGTCCTCATCCAGGTGAACATGTCGGTGATGATAAAGAGGAGTTTATTTTCAATTATGTGAACCATGGGCCGCAAAAGAAGGAGATAACTCACTTTTTGAGCAACAGTTTTGGATTTGGAGGAGTCAACGCTTCTCTGTGCTTGTCAAAATATCAATAGAGTAAATCTGGATGCATTTCTTGACCGAATTGTCCTCTCTTGTTTGTCTAATATTAATAGAGACCTTCATAACAGATATGGGATTATGCACTTTTTCACACAAAATTTCTCTCCCTTCTTGTCGCTTACCTGTTGGTAGAACGTAAAGCTCTCCATGGCAGACACACTCAAATTGACCGCTACCCACAAAAGTGCAAAGCCTGCCGTCCACGTCCTCATTAGATAGAAATGGACCGTGTAGATCACAATCTCATCAAAGTAGTGGGCACATGCCACTTTCTTGAAGAGTCCCTGCGAGGGAACACTGTACTTGGGCAAGCTAGCTAAGTGAACGTGGTTATTATACTGATCAATAGACGCAGCCAGAAAAAGTAGAATGGCCCAAAAGTTCAGATCTATCTGGAAAGATGTAGGCGCATTTTGGGAAACCCAAGTTAGACCGTCTAATATGACGTGCACATTTATGGTGATGTAAAAGAACACACCAGCTATATAATGAGAGATCTGCATTTTCGAGTTTGAGGTTGTTTTCAAAATCCAAAGACACTCATACAACCGTCTGATACTCTGCATCAGATTGAGCAATAGGACAAGAAAGATGGTTCCTATGGGTGGAGTTTTTGCGTGAGAGTGGCACTTGAATGCTACTTCAGCTACCCACAATGGCGTCTTGACGATAGCAATTATTCCAGAGATGGAAATAAAGAGGGATATGAAATAGAAATGGTAGAACCAAGACCTGGGTACGCAGAGATTGAGTCGTGATGTAACATGACCCGGTTGTAACGTTTTGCCGTATTTCAAGAATGAGCCGAGCCGCGGCTGAGTAGCGGCAAGCAGCACACAAACTGTGCCAGCGCAAAACGCAAAGCTCAGTATGAGGTTCAAGGGGAGAATCATCTGTCACATGATGTAGGGATGTGAGCGTCAAGAAGTCCCAGGACTATTTGAGGCAAATTGCCTCTTTCTTTTGTGCTTATACAGTAGTTAGATCGCTTTAATTTGATGGGAAACATCAAGCCTCTATATTTTACCTAGGTTTGATCGCATTCGAGCGGTGAATTTTTTTGGCAGACGATATAAATTAATGTTTTATCAAAAGAATTGTGATTCTTATAGAGACTGTGGATGAGTCAGATTGAAGTTTGTAAGAAACACCAAAAATCTACAGAACAATCTATTCTAGTCTTTTTTCTACATAATAGCTCCATTATATAAATCATCTAGAATAACCCATACCATGTATTTCTTAATGGGTCCACTTTACCGATCAACATTCGAGTTTTATAGGTCTGTAATCTATCAGACAGAGAAATTGCTTCTTGGGTTCCTTCAACCTTGGTATGTACAGTTTGGTTTGTATTGCGTGTTCTCCGTGTCCTTCTCGTTTAAGTTTAAGGAAATTAGTCGGCTTCTTTGAAAAACCTTCCCAAGGGATGACTGATCATCTGTTTGGCCTTTTGTCTACACGGTCCAAACACGATCAGAGAGTGATCTAGGGATCACATCTCCACATCGTCGTCTGGTTCTAGCAAGGGATTAATGAGAGAAGCAATCTCTGGTCATGTTAATGGGCCGTGAGTTTTCTGTGGGGAGCGTGACTTCCAGAAGCCTTGAACCACTCGTCAATCATTGATTACATGTGAGAGCGATTAATGTTTTCTTTTTCAATCACCACAGTGAAGTATTGTTCCGTAAGCTCTTTTGATTCGATCAGCGTGTTTTTTTGAGAGATATTAGCAAGACTCAAGGGTCTATTGTACATTTTTAGCTATTGATAGCCCGCTTGGACTGCAAAGGCTGAGCTAAATTTTGCTAGCTATCTGTTTATCATACTTTCTAGTTCTCGCAAAGCAGATAGCGGTGCAAAATGAAAAAAGTCACAAGCAAATCACAGAAAGCTTCATTAATTAAAAACAAGAACGTTGACCAACCAGCCCGAATTAACGACCGAGATACTTCAGCTCCAAAGGTCTGATCACATTGTATCCGACAAAAGCAAAAGCAGCAGCTAGCTCGAAACCAACATCTCCTCCAAAGTCACCAATGTGTCTAGCAATAGCCCCAGCGTACCACACCTGACAGATACCAACAGCCACACCTGCGGCACCGCAGCACACGGCGATACCTCCGGCAACACCAAGTGGGGTCTTCTTCTTGTCTTTGTAGTCTTCGATGTTGTATCCAGAGAATCCACGTCTGTAGATAAAGTGTTCAGAGAATGCAATAGCCTCGTAAATGGCCAAATAGTATCCAATCATGTTCATAAAGTTGTCCATAACATGCTCAAACTGGTAATAACCTGGAATACAGATGGCGAGGGTGATAAAGTTACCTGCGATAGTCCAGAACACTCTTGGTACTTTGGCCAATGGGGACCAGAAACTCTGGGCTCCCAAGGCAATCGAGTACATATTTGGAATGTTGTTGGAAACGGTGGAGAGTCCAAGAACAACCATACAGAACTGACCGAAGCCGTGTAACGAGTCTTCAACAAGAATACCGTATAACAATCCACCGATGGAGTTACTGGCGTACAAATCGGCCCATCTGGTGTTTGTGAGTGTTCCTGTGGCACAAGCAGCACCGAGGGTGAAAGTAAAGATCAATGGAGTGAACAAACCTGCGAAAACACCGAAAAAGATTTTATAAGAGCTGGAATCCTTCTTCATGTAGACGGTGTAATCAGCAGCATAGGTAGTCCATCCTGTAGCGAAACCGAAAATGGCACCACCAAAGGACAAAACGTTTCCTGCGGTTGTAGGACCACTCAGCATAGTACCGTAGGTGAAGTTTCCAGAAATCTTCATTCTAGCAATGATCACAAGGAAAACAAACAAGTTTGGAATCCAAGACCATTTCTCGTATGCATGAATCACTTTGTAGCCAAAAAAGGTAACCATGATGGTCAAAACAACAAGAATCAAGCACCCTCCCCATGGAGGAAGGGTACCGTTGTTAACAATATGTAAAAGTTGAGCAGATGCCATGATGTTAACAGCACCCCATCCAACACAAGCAACACAGTTGATAAAGGCGAAAAATCTCATGGCGATATCTCCTACAAGGTAACGGGACAGGATCATCTGTCTAAGACCAAATTTGGCTCCAAAGATGGAGAAAAATGCAACTCCGCAGCACCCTAAAGCACTGAAGAAGAAAATGGTTAGAAAAGCGGTCCAAAAGTCTAGACCGAAAACTGTAATTCCCAAAGCACCAAGTGAGAAAGTGGCGATAACCATGTTAGCTGAAAGCCACATAGAGGCAGCTTCATAAATAGAGGTTTCAGTCTTTTCTTCTTCTGGAACCATTTCAATACCTCTTGTTTCGGCTTTCATCACCGAGGCAATACGATCAACCCATGAAAGACCGACAGGCGTGGCCTCTGCCTTTTCATATCTTTCTTCATCGTCGACAATGTATTCTTCCCTTTTGATGTCGTTCTTTGACGCATCCGACGAAGCTGTCTTTTCGATGTCTTTCATGGCACTCATTGTTGATGTTTGAAACGATAGTCAAGTTCCTCCTTTATATTCTGCAGCTTCGCTATCACCTCAGATAGATCTGCTGCACGAGAAAAAGTTTTGCACACGGGAAAAGAAATGCCAAGACAAGGCATTGCCATACCTGCATGAGCCTGCATGACGCCGAATGTTTTGTACTCGTTTCTGCATCGAGATTGAAAAGAGAAAGAATACACTTCTCACAGCATTTGCATTAGTAATTATATTCATTTTTTCTCTTTGGAATGGCTGCTTACGTTATTGTTTCATAAATCATTTTCTGCTGAGTTATGTCTTGGCAAATTGTTTCATGCATATACCTGCATGGAATAGAAGCCCTGATATAAGACCATTCCGCGGAGATGCCGAGACATTTGCATTTGAACAGACTATTCAGTCGTTCGACGAGTTCCACTAGTGGTCTTTAAGGGATACCATTGCTCACGAGAGCCTACGCAGAGGATTGTGCCTCGAGGGATATAAGTGACAAGAATTCCAAGACTTGAGAAGCTTCTATTTTCACGGCCATCTCCTGCTGCATGACCTTTGCAGGACCGTTTCGTCCCATCGAGCTTCCTGCAGCGATAAGGAAGGGAAATGCAAGGGATGTTAGCTAGGCTGGGGTCAGACATTTCGAAGTATCAGACCACAATGTCTCTCAACCTCAAAAGAGACAATAAGAGGATGCCAGGTTTTGGTTCCAAGAAATGAGCAGAGAATGAAGGCCTCGTCTGTTCAATGACCCTCATGTGTCAATTTTCGGCTTAAACCGTTCAGTACCTTAGCCGCGGAGCACCTGCATATGTACAGAACGACAACACAACGGAGAAATCTGACAACATTCAATCAGGCGGCCATCAGTACTGATTTCTGCTACAACCAAGAGTTTAAGCGGGATAAGAGGATATGCTCTGAAGGTAAATAGCTCTCACAACTTGATCGTAGTGATACAAGGGCACACAGAGCATGATGTATAAGATGCTTCCATCTCAATAATGGTACACAAATCTTTCACCTTATGAGAGGATGAATCTCGGCTGACGTGGTTACCTCTAAATATGGAGACCCTAGATCTGTCTTAGAACGTAAAACCGGATTTGTAGGTGCTACTTTATAGGTTTGACCGAAAAAGTTCATTGCAGGTCAATTCAAGAATCAAGCCTCACAGGCATCTTAGGGAGGCTTTGACGCTGATGATCAATGCAAACACCATCTTTGCTGGGAATGAAAACCACGCGGTGAACCAATAAAGACATAAACTTCATGCACAACTGCTTTGAAAACTGCTCCTTCAAAGCAGTTGCCAGTATTCTCAGAGGAGGTAGATATTTTGGTTGGTAAAAATGACGACGCGAAACACCTCATGAGGACTTTACAGTCAACGATGAAGTTACAACCCTATCGAAAGATGTTGTCACTCTATTTCCGGGAGAGGAGGGCGACAAATCCTTCCCAGTTGATGATCGGTTTTGTGGCAAAGAGGCAAGAGATGGAGCCTAATTTGGGATTATGTAAGTCCTCTGTTTCTTGTTGACCTGTGAAAATGTGAAAAATAGACCTTGAACAGCTAGAGCTTGCTCCGGAACCGTCGTGGGACACTCAACGGTGCTGTCTATTCAGAGTACGTTAAGCTTCGGCTTCAAAAATTGTCAATCACAAAGGCCGTAGTTTATGGGAGGGAGACCGAGGACCAGTGGTTGACTTGTAGCCGAGAAATAAAAGCTTCAAAAATGGTCCACTATGTACTGCTGCAAGTAGAGACCAAGCCCCCTTCCACATTTTCCGTCGCAGCCAGACATCATCGCCATCCTACTTTTAGGAGAGTTATGCTGCTCAACTGCAATTTCAAAAAGAGTCTAAGGACGAAATGACTTATCCCAATTAAAATTCTCTCTCAGAATCGGCGAACCCACGTATAATGGCGTGGACCCTCTCCCCAATTCATAAAGCTCTCTCTGAGGCTCCTCCATTCCGACACCACAGGTAAAAGATTCACTTCTGACAAACCCACTCTACTGAAAACGATAATCGCTACCGCATTCATGGACATTCATACTTTAGTAACGTAACTCCACTTTCTATTCACAAGATTTCAAAAAATAGGCACGAGCGGTGTAAGCATATGTGCTTACGTCTCTCTTTTGGAAAACAGTACCTCGTCATAGTCTTGGGTGATTCGCTCTGACCCAAATCTTTCTCAGTAAGGCTTTCAGACGAGGAAGTCCTGCACGTTAGTTACAGCGCAGCGAATCCCATGTCTTTACACTTAACTAAAGCTGAGCTCGAGGTCAAAATCGTAATAACCTGCTGATTCGTTCTCGAGAAATGTTAGCGAAATTCACTACATCTCATGTTTTCTGCCCCAACAATATTAAGACAGTCTCAAAAACGACATCCCCGGTACTAGAATAATTCTTTTACCCTTCTCGATGAACCCGCATAGCCATGACACCAAGGTCACCCAATTCCCTTCACGGGCCATCTCTGGCTCCTATAGCTCAAGAAATATGTAAAAGTCGAGTTGTCAGCAGAGTTTATCTTCCTGGGCGGGCATTGTGGCCAATGAGTCGAAAAAAAAAATGGATCAAAGTGTACAGCGTCTTTTCGTCATCAATAGCACGATCCTATAAAGGAGGCCCATCACCTATAGAGCCATCCATTGAACATATGACACCACATCGCAAGGTTTGGTGACAGAGTGCCGCAGAAATAACCTCATGGAGTGCCTAAAAGACGATCCCAACATATCCCTACACCACACCACACACCAGCTCTTGGACTGATAACGGAAGTACTCCCTCGATAGAGATTATGACAGAGGGACCGCGTATCAACAAAGTGTATGTAAACGTATATTGATTTTGACTAATTCGGCAGTCCTGTCGCCCCAACTAATGCCACGAAATTGTCAACTTCAAAGGCAGTTTGGAGTAAAGTCAAGAATGGTGCCACTCAATCGGCAATAGCAGCTTCCTCATTGATAGGCTCTGGCACAAGCACGCCCTCTGTGAGTCCTCCTGCCCCTTTGGATGAGGTCCTCTTGTCACAACGCGTCAAAGAGTTTGGTGACAACGGAGAAGTAATAGTCTCGTCTGGAAACTCGATTCAAATATGGGACTGGACCAATGACAAGCGAGACTCACTTTCCTTGGTAGGCTGCCTCAATGACGTTCCCCTTAATCTCAGCATGATCTGTCCATTGAAGTGCGACCGATTTACTGGCTCGTACGTAATACTTATCTGTTATGCAACAGAAGATGAACCTTTCATCTTTGAAGTACGGTCCACACAAAACAGCACAGTGATTGCGGTCCAGCGACAACGAGGCACAGGCCCATTTCACGTGAAAAAGTCAAAGACTTATTACGTTGTATCGTCGCAGGAGGGCAACCTTACGATTTACGATATGGAAACCCACAAGCCGCTTGAAGTTGAGCTGGATTGCAAAATGTTTCACAAAAGGGCAGTCTTTGACGTGCAAAACGACTGGATGGTTTATAATGCCTCTTTCGAAGAGAGTTTGTCCAAAGTTTTGAACGCAAAAGAAAGTCAGCTCACCCCGGTCAACTTTTCCAAAGCGGACAACTTTCTCAATAAAGTCTTGAAAAATCTATCGTCAACAGCTATAGACGGGGTTATCAGAGTCAGTAAGGTATCCCAAAGCAAAATTAGAAACTACTTGAACCCGCAGGAGCGTGCTAGAAGTGACACCCATACTTTTACCTCGATGAACGATGTCAAAAATACTATAAACAAAATTATCAGCCACTTGAACGGAAGTTCCTCAAAGGACGTTCTCATACTGGTTTCTTTGGCTGACGTTACTTTAGAAGATTGGCAGCCTCGTCTGATGTTCTCTCCAGGCGGATGCTCGCATGTTTCGATGTCTCCGTATGATATGCTCCTATCCACAGTCACTCTGCGAGGAGATAATATTTTTGTGTGGGATTTCACAAAGATGCTCTCTTCTGTGAACCTTTTAGAGACTTTCAAAAGAGGATCTACGCCTGGATTCATCGAGCAGATTCTTTGGGGAAAGGGGAATAGCTTCATTTGCACTGTAAGTGGAAGATCTGGGTCTGTTCGTTGTTTTGTGAATGATACAAATGATCAGACAGGCTTTACACTGGATGAGTCACAAAGCTGGGTTTTTCCTGGTCTCTTGTCGAGAAAAGTTGCCTTTGGTCCAAACGCAACAATACTTGCTTTTGATGATTCCGACGATCTGAAGGTTATTGAGCCAAGCGGGAAAATATCATGGAAATTTCAAGTTCCACACGAAACTTTTGGTGATGAAGTCTTTGAAAGACAACTGGTTCAGGAAGAGGGGCCCCACTCACAATCACATGATCCGTTATCTGAGGCCATTATCGAAACGTGCTCTCCTTATCCCGTCATATTCGCCAACAAAAGGGTGGGATTCTCCACCTTTGAAAACGGGCCCGAAACATCAGATCTAGACCTTGTCATAAAGTGCCTGTCTTCATCTGTCAAGGATGTGCCGTGTAAACCGGTGAACTTTGGCAAGGCTGACGGCGCAGCCATCTTCAACAAGGTGGATGAAACCACCTCGCAAGAGGGAGGATTAGAAGACCTCAAGAATGCCATGCAGAGTTTCATGATGCTTGAGGGCCCGCAGTTGTAGGGATTATTTGTTTTCTATTTATTAAGAGAGAGAGAGTAAGCGAGAAAAGGTTTGAATGAAACACTTCTCTGAATCAAGTCACGTGATTGAGGGAAAGTCCAATATGAATAATATATCAGCTTGTGTTTTGCTTCTCTGCTTTCGAAAATCCTCAGATCCAAATACGAAAGTAACTATAGGAACCTTTACCGACTGGTCCTTCTTTCCATCATGTGGTCATATTTGGCAGATTCGAAGGCGACGGTCAAGACTGACGCATCATCGTTTTTCTATCGTCAGACAAAGAAAACAGGGAGGCCATTTGCGGAACGGTGAGAATTGAGGAGGTGATGCCAACAACTGTACCAGAAGGAGAGTGATAGAACCAATAGTTGTCGAAACTTTTTTCTGATAAGCAGACCAAAGCAGAAGGCATCACAGCAAAGACGTTCCATGGAGGATATGCTGCTAAATACCTTAAATTATGTGACCATTACCTCAACTGCTCTCACATCAAGCGGTCTATTGACAATGGGAAAAACAGTGGAAACAACTATCTGCTATCCATCGTTCACGACCAGGCACGTTGGAAGTGGTTTACATCGCCATACGAAGATGTCTTTATGCAAACTGAAATGAGCTCGCGCTTTTCATGTAGCGTAAACCTAGAACGAAAAATGGGGCCTATGTTTGATGGAGTTCGGAATGCAGGATCACCCAGCAAGTATGGAAAACCATATTGAAGGACAGAGAAGAGGAAATGACAGTAGCCAGAATTAGCGATATCACTCGACTGGGCTCTCTAAGATCCTTACCCTTCTCTGTATGTGGAACGAGATTCCAGAAAGTTTAACGGAGAGTCAATGAAGAGAGGTCGAAGTAAGGCGATGAGACAGCTGCATGCTTCCAAAAGTGGGCACACTCAAAAGAGGTCAAACAAGAGCCGTATGATTAACATTGAAATCAAGGATCGGTTTCTACAGGAAGAAATCAAGAGAGTTATCCAAGAACAGAAAAAACAAAAGGCAGCAGTTCTTCAATTCGTTGTCACATCCAGTTTTGGTCACATCCGTACATATTTTTCATGGGAGGCTGAGCGAGATGAAGTCGCATTTCAGTACTAAACGGCTCAAGGTCCTGCTCTGCTCTTTGACACTGTTGCTTTTGCCCCTAGCCCTACGCTATGCAGTGAACTACTCCATCACGAATCTTGATCCGGCAGGTCCGGTGCAGCAATATGGGCAAGGTGAAAAGTTCTCAAGAGGAGATGTCTTTCCCACTGTTAAGGAAAAACAACTCACACTACGGAACGGGACTCGGTCCGAAAGGGCCAATGCCACTTTTTATACCATAACGCGTAGCTCTGAGCTTCAGAGCATTATAAAGACGATAAATTCGGTAGAAAGACGCTTCAACCACAAATTTCACTATGACTGGATATTTGTGAGCGAGAACAAATTTTCAAGATCTTTCATCGCTACGGTTTCTCGATTAGTTTCCGGCAAAGCCATTTTCAGTCACATTCCGCAATCCCAGTGGGATATCCCAGAAAACGTGGACAGAGATAAACTGAAAGAGGCGTTAAAAATGAGCAAAAATAGGTCGGTAGTTAACGGGAGGTCTGAGATATTTCGTCAGCAAAATAGGTTCCAATCTGGCATGTTTGCCCATATGCCAGTTTTAAAACCGTATCGTTACTTTGCCAGGGTGGAGGGTAATTTAGAACTTCAGTGTGATTTAGATTCTGATATATTTCAAGCCATGCAAACCCAAAATAAGTCCTATGGGTTCGTGCATGTTGCTCCAGAACCTGCAAAGACAGCCCCCTCGTTATGGAGCACCGTGCAAAGGTTTGTGGCTGACAATCAGGATCTTCTCAGTAAAGACAACATGCTGGATTTTATCTCAGACGACCAGGGTGCTC
The DNA here is from genome assembly GCA_030567395.1 of Citeromyces hawaiiensis. NCBI lineage: Eukaryota > Fungi > Ascomycota > Pichiomycetes > Pichiales > Pichiaceae > Citeromyces > Citeromyces hawaiiensis. The sequence goes on from JAJLSF010000306.1 coordinate 27,086, forward strand.
ATTACAACTACTGCACTTACAGTAGTAGTCTGCAAGTTGGGGATCTTGATTTTTTCAGATCTGAAGCTTATCAAAAGTTTTTCGAGTTTCTAGACTCAAAGGGAGGCTTCTTCTATGAGAGGTGGACTGATGCCAATGTTTTTACACTTGCATCCTCGCTTCTTTTGCCGAGAGATAAAGTTATGCATATCACCGGTACTGGTTTACTAGATAACATGAACCGGTTGTCTTGTCAACGCAGCCAAGTTTTCAATTCGGAAAACAAGTGTTTTTGTAATCCCAGCCATGATTTCTCGTGGACTCGCTACTCGTGTCTGCGCAATTTTTACACCGTCAATCAGTTGACGGTGCCTCCGGGTACGGCAAAGATAAAACGGAGACCTAGGTACAGAAGGCCCGCGGATACGGCACTGTTAAGGACCATGGCTGAAGACGCGGATGTCGAGAGAAGTGAAACGAGACGCTATCTTGAGAAATTGCTCGGTGAGAGTGTTGGCGGGAATAAAGAGGAGCTGTTGGAGTACCAATTGCTATTGGAGCTAGAGGCTGAGGATGCCTCAAGCAACACATTGGGGAATGTTTAAGTAGATGACTGACAAGGCGATTCAATATATATGATACAACACGGCAGGTTCTTGATACGAAAGCAAACGATGGGGACCCCAAATCGATTTAAAAGAGGGTAGTTTATCTCACCTCAAAGAGAGGCATACCATTTTTTCTTCAGAATACATGGTCACAATTTCTAATCATCGGTTAGTCTCATAGCTGGAAAACCTCTTCCACGAGTGAGTATGAAATATATAGAATGTGGTGCTTTGAAAACGTGAGTTCAGATCAAAAATGTCTCACAGATTGAGCTTGAAAAGTGTATGTTGAAGGACGCATACTACGGTTATGTCATCTCACGGCGACCAAGCGTAAGCTTAGGAGCAAACTGAAGAGCGAGAAGTATATAACCTGATTCATGTCAACGTCACCCCTCTATTACTATGCCGTAGTATATCAGCTTACATGAATGCGAAGATCGCAGCAATTCTGTTCGACGTTGGCACAGGCGACTTTGAAGGATGTTTAAAGTTTCTGGGACTTCTATAGCGAGCGTTCTGTTGACGAAAAAATCACAATTTACCCTCTATCTTGAGTTGATCCAATAAAAAGAGTTAGCTGCATGATATAGACAGACAGGGCTCCAAGCAGACAGATCAAGCCTTCATCAGAGACCGTCTCTCCACATTATGTTCCTTCGTGTGCCCTGAATCAAACATGGGTATCTCGTATCTCAGTCAAATCGAATACAGCCGATGAGAAGCGTATCTATCCCTCTCACATATATGTAATCTTGATGCTGAGGGAGCCAGACTCTCTTCCTATACTTCCTCAAGCATGCACAGATGTACGCAGGTCTGAAGCTGATGCTAAAAGCTCATCGACCGACTTCAAAAAATTATTTGCTGCTCCTCCAGAAGATCTCTCGCTGTTGTCCAACTTCATGAAAGGCAGGAGTTGGCGGATATGTTGATTATTTGAGCAACAGATGCACAGTTCTCTTAATAAAAGCGGGCATTCGAGGTGACTGTACAAACCTGACTCCCATGGGCCCAGCTCGAAACGAGACCATCCCATATCATTCCCTTAAGAGACTTCGATCTGCAACTCAAAACTGCCCTTTTGCTTCAGTCAAGCATACGTTGACCAACAATTGAGGTGGCTAAATGAATCGATGTCAATGCTCTCCAAGCAAAAGATACCGCATTGCCACTCACCCTATTGACAACTTGGAAGAAATGACGGAAGCCCAATGTTCCCCCAATAGTACCTTCCGTCTAGTTGTGTACCTCCTCTGTTTCGTGACGACCCATCCACCTGCCATATGCCTCGAGCATCCAGGGTTTGCCTCGGGACCAATGCTCTATCTAGAGTAGGTTCGAAAAATAGTTCCGTATGGCTAAGGGAGGGAGATCAGAGTCGAGAAGGGCAGCAGCAGTATAGCCAGAGAACATTAAAGACTAAATGGGTTATACCATGTATGTTTTGCTGTGTCATCGAGATTATATCATGAATACCTTCCGTCGCAACCAGATATTGTTGTCTACCGTATCACCTTATATTCTGTAATACACCGCGAGGGACTGACGCGCTGTCATCTCCATCGCAAAATGATACATAGTGGTGGCTGTCTATTTGACAGTGGACTAGATACTTTGAGATTCCGAGAGAATGATTATAAATGCAATGTATAATCAAATTCTGCTCGTCTTTTCAAATAGACTCTAGGTGCGGCCTCTTACGATCACGATAAGTCATGCGACGCGACTTAACATCAGCAAAATAAGAAAGCAATGACTGTCGAATGCTCAGTGAGATCTCAGCGATCAAGCGTCAATCAAGGCAAAAACTAGACACCACATCATCAGGTAGCCGAAAAAAGACCGCATTATGCCTTGAACAAACATATCGTTGAAAGGATTTTCAAAGTAAACACCAGCTTTGCCCTGCGCACAAATTCGCCAGAATATCAGATTTATACCGACGCAAGTAGCGACGAAAAAGCCAAACCCGTGCCAAGCCTCCAGCTGCAAGATCCCCGCCATTGAGCCAAACAAAAGAGCTCCAATGTCGTGGATGAATTGGATTTTGAGCTTGTTGTGTTTAATATTCGGAAAGCATTTTTGGTCGTGGTCCATTTTTCAGTCGAGATGTCTGGATGTGACAAAGGGACGTGCTTGAGCAGCCGATTCGAAAGGAACGAGATACCTACCGACTTAGGTTAGTGTTGGTCCAGATGTTATCCTCTTAACATGAGTCGTATATGGGGTGTATAAAATCACTTTTGAACTCGAGAAGAATAAAGACAGGATGTAGCACGTGACTTTTCTTATGTTGCACTTGATTTTTCAGGCCATTTTTATAGATGTATTTTATATATTTCAAGGAAACGTTGTTTCATGGTCAAATAAGGACCCGGCTTTGTAAAGACTCAAGCTCTTGAAATCTCGGGGCTCGCACGCTCATTCACAACTGTCTTGCCGGAAGGTAATTCGAAAAGTCTTTCTATAGCGAGGAATGAGCTCTGATAGAAAATCACTAGAAGAGATTACCGGGAGCTATACGTGCTAGAAAGAGACGTTCTGGAAAGGCTATGTGTAGATTATTTATCCTCAAGTTCTTCGTTTTCGGCAAGCTCGCTGTTAATCGTCTCTGAATCAAAACCATTAATCTCGAACTTTCAAAGAAGGTACATATGGGTTATAGTGTGAAGAACTTGGTTGTTGGGGGTCAAACTGTTACTTCTAGCTGAATTGAACCATCTCATCACTAAAAAAATGCCGTTCCGCTGGTCATAGAGTTCAAAACACATGAAGGAACCCGGGATGCAATTAACACAAGACTAGAAAGCTCTTTTTATTTTTCTTCACCTGTTAGTGCTCCAATAGCATGATAAAGCATACGTAGTCTCTGCAAACTTTTGAAGTTCAAGGACGATATCATCGCGCAAGTTGAGGTACGAGCTTAAAGACATAGGTAAATTACTCGAGCATTCCCTGGCGTTTTCAGGCCAGTCGATTGAGGCTTGAAGAAAACAGAATTGGGGTCTACAACAAGAGCCAGCAAGTCGAGAGGGTTCTGCAAGAGACAATAACTCTCGGCAAGAATATTTAGAATCGGCCTCTCAAAATTTACACTCTCTTCCCCCCGAGGACCTGTTCTTTGCAATGTCGTAGCGAAGCGTGAATTTAAGATATATATATATATATATACCCTAACGCAAGTATGGCACCTCCAATCAAGCAAGAAGACATACCCTATTCCGACTTTACGCTTCGGTGCTGCACTGCCGAGGAGGTGGAGAACACGTCGCATCATGTTCTGAAGTTCCAGTCTCGAAGTGCAGTCAATCCTATGAAGTTCAACAAGCCAGTGCGGCTTCACAGAAAAGATCCCAGAAACTTACAGTTCCAGCTGACGAGAAAGGAGATAGACGAGCTCAAGCGCGAGAGAGCAAAAAATGGCGTAGAAGCTCCGGTTCCAAAAAGCCAAGAGGAGATACAAATGGAAGAAGCAGAGGCTGCTGCCATTGCTCCTGATGGTGGAGCGAGAAACGCCAAGAAGAATATGTTTAAAAGGAGGGTTCGTCAGGTGAAGGCGGTGGACGAAGCGAAAAAGAAGCTGCGTTTCGAGGAATATTACCCGTGGGTTCTAGAAGACTATGACGGTTCAAGTACTTATGTAGGCAATTATGAAGCGGGCAGTTCTGACAGTTATGCTCTTTTCGTTTTTGACAGAGACGGGTTTAAAATGATCCCGGCCGATAAAGTGTACCGTTTTACTCCGAGAAACCGGTATGCCACTTTAACTCTGGAAGAGGCAGAAGCCAAGATGGAAACATCGGGTAAAGTGCCCCGTTGGCTGATGCGGCACATGGAGGATGAGAATTCTACTCAGGAAGCGGTAGATTCACGGTTCCGCAAACAAAAAATGAGGACTGTGGCTGGTGGAGCTCAAAATAAGGGTTTGGATGAGGCAGAGTTGGATTTCGAAGAAGATTTCGCCGACGACGAGGAGGCCCCCATTCAAGAAAGTGTGGAGGATAATAAGGAGTCGGAAAGAAAAATGCGTCAGGAAATGCTGAGAGCTTCCAATCTTCAAGCTGAAGATAATGGCGACGATGACTTGTTTGACGAATTATTTGAGTCAAAGAAAGTGGATAAGGAGGGCAAGAAGCTGAAAAAGACGCTGATGAAAACAGAACGCAACGATGTATATGAAAGTGACGAAGAGGAAAATCCGTATCTCTCTGAAACCGAAGAGGAAAGCGACCATGAACAGGACCTCCAAGCCAAGCAGAAAATGGAGGAGGACGCTCAGGAACAGGAAGAGTTGAGAGAAGCTGAAAGAGCTTTGACGAAAAAACCGTCTCCTGCTGCTGTCAAGCGCATCCAAGTCAAATCTTACCGTGATGGTGTTATCTGCATTAGGGCCATCCCGGAACTGTTGCAAGAGTTTCCGGACGGGGAGTGGAATCCACAAGTTCAAAAGAGAACTCTGTCGCAAGATCAGATAAAGAGGGAAGAGGGCGCAGCCATACCTGGTGTGAAAACCGAACAGCCCGTGGGGATCCCACCACAATCAGACCTTTTGACAGAAGAGGAGATCGTGGCCATTGTATCAAGTGGACCCATCTCTATGAAACAGTTGATTGCAAGCGTAAAGCCAAGTTTCCGGCGCAACCCCGAAAACAAGGACAGGTTGAAGGTCTTGGGAAGGAAACTGCTCAGGGCGGAGAATGGGTTTCTCTATCTCAAAGATTCACCACGATGATTCAGAGAGCGGTGTACCTTTGCTATGAAATATTTTCTTTTGGCTTTAGTCATAGATCTCAGTCGTTCTTTTATTCAGATTGAAGCGTCGCATTGTAGAAGTAGCGTCTTATAACCCAATCTTGCCTTTAATATAAGGGAGGCCTCTCCAACAGAAAGTTCAAGGCTGATAATTCTACGTATGAGCAGCAAGGGAAGGATCTAGATCGGGGTGCTGGAAAAAAGGATCTAAGACTCAGAATTATGCAGAATTATGCACTTGGAGTGCGTTTCTGCAATTTTGTTTCTGGAAGAGAGCCAATTATAGGTATACATAACACTCACATTCGAACGACTAGATATTGTATAATTACAACTCAAATTTAAACGAGCTTCATATTCAGGAGACTTCAACTTTTTCAACTTTCGCCAATAACCCGGATCTGGTGACTCTTATTGAGCAGAATGTGGTAGACACCCTTGAAAGACTTACGAGTAAGTCGGGCACAGTGCGAATGCTCAAGGTCTGCTTTCACGTTTTCAAGTCAATGAATCATATAAAAACAGTCAAGTGCCTCCTTTTTATCAAGACAAGCAATGTCAATTGAGAAGATTGGACAGAGGCATCATCGTCGATCGTATCATGATTGACTGCAGCAAATAAGTATTCCTGGGCTTGCAAACTATTTCTCAACACCAGGACGTGAAGTGGGTTTCGTTTTCAAGCTGGGCCGTATGAGTCAAGTCAGTCTTATATAGCTGCGCTTATCGAGTGAATGGCAACATCCTAATGGGTATGAGGCTCCCAGAGGCGCCTTTTTCAGTCTCTCTACGCCGCGTATTGCCACGGTGTGTGTACATAATCCTGCTTGAAAATTAGACAACTGAATGCTCCATATGGAAGCTCGACAATTTTCAGAACAGAGAACTATATGAGCACGAAAGCTAGTCATCGGTGGGAAACTGTCAACAGTTTTCGGGGGAAGTGTTAAGTCAGATAGCTTTAGATCTCTGAGATATTGAAGGAGTGAAGAAGGATATTTTCTGAAAGAGAAATCTTTTTCAGGCCTTTTGCCATCTGAGTCGATTTCATGCCATACAAAGAGGATGGTAAATGGGTGCAACCCGCTGAAATGCTTACCCTCGTACACCTTTTTGTAGAGTTTACGCTTCTTCTCAATAGTCTTTGATAGTGGCTTCCATTGGTAAATATAAAAAACCATCTGCTCAAGCAACCTCAACCATCGCTTCGTCGTCACTTTCGTCAACTTCTTGCACCTTCTTCTCAGGCTCCTCATCTCTCATAAGCATTTGAACCAGTTGCTCACACAGTCCCAGCACCTGATCGTTGTTAGATTCCTTGTGCAGCTCGCGAATCAACGGATACACACTTTTTTCCCTCAGATACTCGCGTCCCTCCTTGTTCACGCAAAGAAGAAGCAGACTCTCCAGATGCACGGCAACGATCTCCGCAACTGGATCCTTGCTATCTGATGATAGGCGCTGTACTTCATCAGGCAGTTTTAGCCTCTCTTCTTCACTCAAATTTTCAATGCCAGAAATCGGCAGAAGAATGTGCGGCAAAAGGTTCATCTCTTTGAGGAGACGCATGTGAGGTTTCGTTTCAAAGAGAGAATTCTTTATCGTATATGCAACACCCTCTCTTCTTATCTTTGAGTCGCTTTGGATGAATGTCATAATCTTCGACAGCGGAATAATACCATCGTAAACCTGCTGTCTGATAAAGTAGTTTCTGCCTTCCGCAAAGCGAGATAGATCGGCGAAAAAATATGCCAGAAGCTCAAAGTTTGTGAATGGATTCAACTCCTTATTTGCACCTTTTACAAAACAGTCCAAGAGACAGTCCAATGGGTTGTTTGACTTGAACACCTTTGTATCGATACTGGTTAGAGAAATTTCAATTACTTTGTGGATCTTATCGCTTTTGCCGATGTTTGCCAGTAAAGTGCAAACGATATCGGCGTGGCGAGATTTAAGGTCACACACATCGTGGATCAGCTGCTTTACAAAAGATTCATCTTCCGCGAGTAATTCTAAAATATTTTCATCCTGGCACAGATTTGCTAGAATGGTCAATGCGTTACGCACTGTATCTTGACTGGAATCTCTTGTCAGTTTCTTAACGTCATGCACTGGACGGTATGTGTCGACCGCAAATATTCTGCGATGGGGTTCAGCCGCCGAAAATCCCAATAAATTTTCCACTGCAATTTGTCTCACAGCGGGCTGGGGAGCGTTCAAAAAATTAACCAGCTGTTTCGTTAGTTGAAGGTTCTCCGATCACTCACCTCTTGCAATGAGTCCATTTTAAACCCTTAAATTGTTTTTTTTTGATGGTAAAAAGAAAAATTTAGAAAAGACGTGCGCTTACCAATCCGTTTTCCCCTGGCCAATCACCACACAGAGAAGTAATTCTTCAATACACATCACAGTACAAGATGTTTTCTGCAATTTACAACGGGATCTTCAAGAGAAACTCGGTCTATGTCGCAACTGTTCTGGCGAGTGCGTTCGCATTCCAAGGATTTTTCGACGTTGGTGTTACAAGATGGTACGAGAACCACAACAAGGGTAAACTCTGGAAGGACATCAAGGGGAACCTTGGCGGTGAAGGCGAAGAGGAGGATGATGACGAGTAATTGGAAAAGGAACAATAATATTCAAATTGCGAAACAGCTCGTGTCAAGATAAATTTACGATAATAGAATGAAACGTTTCTTTATGAAGTGTAGTTAAGGTGTTGACTTATTTGGGTGGATTGTAGTAATGCTGAAGGTCAGACGAGAACAGTCACCTGTGAAAGTGTACTGCATCTTCGTTTCGACTATGAGCCAGGTATACATGTGTACCATTGTTTCGAACTATGCTCTGTGGGATTTAATGAGACCCATCGCCTTTCTGAGCTTCTTTCTCTATCAACTGCAACTTTATCAATTGCGTGAGCGGAAAAACATTTCATCGAGATCGATTTTTGGAGGGGAAATTGCTCGAAACGATTGCAGTCATATGGAATGAGTTGACCTATCACTCTTCGTTCGTGACAAGAAACACCCATCTTTTGTCTCGGTGAGAGGAGGCCGTGTTCTCTTCTTCCTGCCTAAGATCAAGATTTCCTTTAGGTGCACATGATAACACATGTGTGGGTATGAAGATTGAAAGAATACGCCGCATCAATGATGAAATGATTGGTCGACAACAATTGGTTGATCAATCTGATAGCTTTCATCTCCCTGCGTGCAGTATGCATACAAAAGTCCCTTGATTCATTATTGGTAGCTCTATTATAAACTGACTCCTTTATATCTGTTAGTCTGCTACCAGTCGCCTATTTATCACGCGATTGAGCATGATTTCTAGCGGGCTAAAAAGCACTAGACGTCTTAAACAACACATGGCAACGCTGGCAGCTATCAACAGAGTAAATAATTTACAGTGTCATAATCACACACAGGAGGCTTGGAATGACAACCCCAGGTCTGTCAGGGGCGACTGTTATTTGGTGTAAGAGCTTGGCTTATGCTAAGAAAAGTTTCAGGTCTTGCACACCGGCTTTGCGGAGTTACCGACTGGCTGTATATCATCAAGCTAATCTTGATAGTCGAAAATGTGCTACAAAAATTTGCGAATGGGCATAGCCAATACGCTTATACCGAACTACTCATCTTACTGTTTTGAAACGAGCCTTCTATTCTGATGACGGCTCTTCAGCAGATTAGAGTATTCGAATCTTTTATCGAGCTTTTCAGTTTCTCACAATGTGAGCGGTTGTAATTAGGGCATCTCTTAATCGTCGTAAGGCTTCTAAAACAAGTTGTCTTTTGGGGCACCTCGGTGTATGAGGGGAATCAGGATATACACCAGATTGTCGAGATGATCACTCTATCGCATACTCCAGCCAGATACACAAGCATTTGAATGACAATCAACAAAGGTGCCCTACATGTTATAGTCAAAAGAGTCTAAGAACCATTATCATCCATCCTCACACCGTAGATTAGCAAAGATTTCAGCCATACCGTCCGAAGATGTACAACAGTTCGGATTTCAAAGCATTTTTAGCTAGCTTGCCTCAAAGCTTTCTCGGCGAATATACAATCACACATCTTGATGGGCTGCAAAAGTTCAAGAACCTCGATATAGCCGTCAAACGAGGGGTATTCATCGCATTGTCACAACAAGGGGAGTTTTATCAAGCAATGTTCCCGTATTTGGATGACGGATGGCTTCCTCCCAAAGACAATGTCATTCCTGTTGATAGTTTTCAACACAGGAATAAACCGCTCAGTCGCATAGAGCTTAAGAAGCTGGAATTCTACAATCGGTCATTATTCGGGCAAAAGACAAGAGTAAATCCGTCCCATTCTGGTAGACCATGTGCAAGAAAGTTTGAACCTGGCGAGCCAATTTATCGTTGTATCACGTGTGGGCACGATGCAACCTGTGTTCTTTGTACTTATTGTTTCAGTCCAAAGAATCATACAGGACATCAAGTATCCATGGATATTGCGGATCGAAACAACGAGGGCATATGCGATTGCGGTGATCCAGAAGCATGGACCAGGGAAGTGGTTTGTAAATCAGCTTCCCAACCCGAAACTAAAGAGGAAGTGCTCTACAATCATGAAAAATTTCAGCAGGGAGCAAAGCAGCTTATAGCAGATATCATCGACTATATCATTGATGTCTTTGTTTTGTCCCCCTGGTCACTTCCTGCTTTCCAAGAGAAATTCGGCGAGGTGAGTGACTTTGTAAGTCTGCAACACCTGTTTCAAAGACTTTCCAATCTTTCGTCCCTTCCCCGCGAAAAATACGGCAATGATTCAAATTTCTCAGCTGATGTCTCCCCTGCCTCGGATTCTGGCTCCACTCACGTGCTTGTTCTTTGGAATGACGAATTCCACAACTATCAAGAAGCTCAAGACAGAATCAGGGCTGCAACAAGCTGCAACTTGAACACTTCTCACCATATTGCTAGCAAGGTGGATGCAGATGGTATGTACTACCTGTATGAAGGTGATCTTGAATCTGCAAGTGGCAGATCGAAAATTGCATCTGCCACTGGACTATCTTCCACCGTCATCACAGCAAGAGATCAACGTCGTTTTGAAATCGTCAGGAGTCTAGCGTCTGCTCTTCGAGAACTGGTGGAGTTCCCAATTCTTTCCATTCAGGACGCTGTGCGTCAAGGGTTGTGCGAAGTTTTGCTCGACACATATGACAGTTTCCCTGCCCCTCACTGCTCCATAGAAGATTCGGCCAGTGACCAAGTCACAGGGCTGCTGAATTCTGAAAGTAAAATCCCTCCCAATCCCGTCAACCGTCTTAGAAGCGGGCTAGAACTTCGCTCTCTAGCTGGTAATAAGCTGGAGACACTTATGGTGGGTAATCAGGATGCCTTTCCGAGACAGTCTCGTTTCCAGCTTTTACTTTACCTGGAGATTCGGTTTTGGAAGTCTCTTCGAAAAGCCATTCATGGTATTTTGACTCCTGTAATGCTGTCCCATCTCGACTACAAGTCTACTTTTTGTGAACATGCTCTCGAAATATATCCCCACTTGATCTACCAGATGGCATACTTGGATAGGGAATGGAGAAACCACGCATTAGGGGACCTGTCTGTTCAGTTTTTCACTTGCCCCAAGACAAGCTTGACACTTTTGACTTCAGAGCAGTTCAAAAACGTAATTGTTCCCCTGATCTTTCTGCTCGAAAAGGATGCTGTCGTCACTAATAAATCTGTATTGTGGAAACAACCATCCAACTTTACAAGTCGTGGGTCAGCGCTTATCGATAGTTTGCAAAAATGCATCAATGACATCGAGCACGTGATTGAGAAAAAGGTTTATCAACAGGCGCACTTGAGATTTTTTGACGCTGAAAACTTTATTTACCTCGTATGCTTGATAAGACTGTTTGACGGTGACTGGCAGCTTGTGAGAAAAGAAGGAGATCACGTCTTGCAAGAATCAAGACTCTATATGTACTACTTCGAATTTGCCATAACGGCTTTCAGGCTAGGGAAGCATCTTGGATGCATAATCTCAGCGGTGGGCCATCTAGACGAGGAAAAAGTGCATTTGGCAACCACCATGCTGGGCAACATGCTGTCATTCCCAGACTCCAATATGAAAAATATCAGCGACGTTATGATACCCAGTCATGTTGTGGCAAAGGAGCCAACAGGGTTTATGTACCCTCTTCAATCTCTGCTGTCAGTGATGCTTGAAACTTCCAATGTGAGACACTTTTCTCAACTTCTCGAGAGGAAAATCGAACTCGCTGTCCGTGATAACGCAGGAACGCTTGCCTTCTCCACTTCAGTCCCACACAAAATAGATTTTATTTCTGTTGTGGATGTTAACCTCCAGTCGGTGGTTCTTTGCGCACAGATAAGAATCGGGTTTTGGGTCAGAAATGGCATTCTAGTGGCTCGTCAGGAATACGTGTACACTTCTTCTTTATATGCGCAGCTGGGTCCCTATAGAAACTTGCACTTGGCTCAGGTGGCTGCAATTGTTGAACCCGATGAAAAGAGATTCTTGTACACATTACTGGATAGGTTCATGTTACTTCCCTGGTTTCTCGGCGAGCAAAACATCAACGAAACGGTCTACGATGATAAAGTCTACTACATGATCAAAGAGTTTCTAATATTCGCATACCACGTTTTCAGTCATCGGATCCCTTTTCAGCAAGAATTAAGTCCCGAGGAAAAGGCATCAACCGTGATCCAGCAGCTGATATGCTACCGACTGTGTACCGGTCCCAAAACATACTCTGACCTTACACAGGATTTGACGGTGGAGGTGCTAGAAGTACCGAGATTTGACAACCTACTGTCTAAAGTGGCGGAGTTCAAATCTCCCTCAGGACTCAACGATGCTGGTATGTATAGGCTCAAGTCTCAGTATTTCGCCAAGCTTGATCCATATATTCTACGAGTTGGCTCTAACGACTATGACGAAAGCCAGGCCTGTTTGAGAAAGGAGCTGGCTATTTTGAGAAAATGCAAAGAGGAAGAGGTTATCATTCATCCTCATGTTACCAAACTAGGTTCGTCTGAATCCTTCAACCAACTTCGGAAAGTTTTCAGATCGCATACTTTTGCCAAAGTCGTTTACAAACTGCTGTCGACGTTTATTAAAGAGCAAAACGAGATTTACTTGCCGCTGGTTTTACATTTACTGCATGCCATCTTCTTGGAGGACAGTATCGAGAATTTTTCCTTTGATCTTGACGCTTTCATTGATATCCCGGTTTGCAACCTGCTGCTCACTATCGCCACGCAGTCATCGAGCGCTTCCAAGAGTATGCTTCGTAAGGCTGATCATATACTAGATCTAATGATTTTGAAGGACAGCTCTGTCATCCAGTCGCTGACATCAAGCTTTGGTGAGGAATTCATCAAAAATTACAAGCTGCAAAAATCGCAGAAGGGAAACGGTGGGTTCGAAACTCGCGAGGAAAAGGCTAAACGGGTTGCTGAGAAGCGGCAGTTCAAGATCAAGGAAAAGTTTGCTAAGCAGCAGGCTGAGTTTTTGGAAAGAAACAAGTATCTAGAGGAGCTGCAAAAAGAGGATTTGGGGTCACAAGATACTGAACACGACTTCAAAAACACATGTATACTCTGCCAAGGACCTCAGACAAGCAGCGCCATGTTTGGTATACCTGTGTTGATCAATGAGTCTTCGGCTTTTTGGTGTTTGCCACGTCATGACAAGTCTTACTTCTCCAAGGGACTTTCCAACTACAAGGCTCAGCTCAACGAGCATGTAGACGAGCCTGGAGTGGGGCTTTCGAAAAAAGAACACAGCAGAAAGCGCAGACACTCTGAAATATACACCGCTATCGATAAGACTGACGGAACTATGCATAGACGCCCTGTTGCAACCACCTGTGGTCACGGAATGCATATGAAGTGCTTCAACGAGTACGTCAGAGATGATAGGTCTTTCTCTTTGGGATACCAGTGTCCACTGTGCCGGGGGCTGAACAATGCATTTATTCCAAGCTTTCCTCGTCCTGAAAAGTCTAAAATGGATGAAGATGTTTTAAAACGGCCGGAAAGTAGCAAAGACTACCTGAAGATAGTCCACGAAACATCTGGTGACAACTGTCACAAGATGATGTCCTACTTTTTCGAGGATGAGTTTTTGAAGCAGTTAACCAACGAGGGCGTACAGCTGGATATGCTGTTAGAGGATATGACTATGCTGTTGAGAGAGAATATGTACCTCTCCAGCATCTATTCTCTAGAAACAAACTACTTTGCCAGCTTGCAAGGTATTTGCTTACTGCTGGGCGACACTATACAGCTTCATGAAATATGCGCCAGGTACGATACTGCAAACGAGGATCTGATCGACGGTATCCCTCCAGTGGGGAGAAACGAGTCTTGTTTGGCTAATTCGCTGATCCAATGCAGAATTCTCATGACTGTTCTTGAGAAACGGTTGTTGGAGGATGTTGATATAAAGCCGGAGTTTCGAGAGATGTGGGACAGGGCTTTTTTCGAATATGGATTTTTCACCGAGCTGACATCTCTTGTTTTCCAAACCAGTGAGTCTCTTTCCACCATCTCGAGATTGATGTTGTCTAAGTATTTTGTCATTGTGGTGACGTCGCTAATGTGGAGCTGCGTTCTTGATCCTGAACTTGTCGCAGCTGTAGACGAGTTGGAGATTGAAGCTAATTCGAGCTGTTTCAAGGAGCTGGTGTTGGAATGGATAATTCCCAGCTCGACGGAACTCACACAAGAAGCAAGCCGTGAGTATGGCGAGGATACCATGAATAAGTTGCTGAGTCAATTCCTAGATGCCATGCAAAGACCCGACTTTCAGAGCCGGTTGTTTTCCGCTGCCCGGAGATGTATGCTTCCTATGTATAGACAGCTGGTGCTTTTTGCGAGATACCTTGGTATTTCTTTTGCCCCCGCTAACACTATTGATGGCCAGATCGAAAACCTTTCCCGTGAATTAGGTATCGCTACTCTTGACGAACTGGTGCCCTTGTTTATATGTGACACCACTTTTGAGCATGGTGTCGGACAGGTTACGTTGGAACATGTAATCCCTGCTTATATGGAGGGTGGTGTCTTGACGCTGGACTACCCAGGAGTAGTAAAGATGATAGATTTGCCTCAACACCTGAGCAGCTTTTTAGAACTGAGCAGCACGCATGACAAAGCTTCTGAGAATAAGCTGAACTTTAACTACTCGCTCTGCCTCCTGTGCGGTGATAAAATAGAATTGAGGGCGGCTCGTGGATTTACTCGAAGAACTATCGACGAATCCATAGTCAAGCATTTTGACAAAGAGTGCGAGATGAACGGGCGCAACCAGGCGTTGTTTCTCACTCCTCGTTCAAACGAGCTCAAGGTTATCAATAGACCCAAGTTTCTGCCTCCGGGGATTGATCACGGCGACCCGTATTCAATGCTTTCTCTGACTCTCAACTCGCCGTATCTCAATGCCCATGGTGAGTCCAGCAGTGGTTTAGTAGGAAGGGGACAGAGTGCCGAGCTGAATCAAAGTAGGTGGCATTACATAACCAAGTTGTGGTTGAACCAGGGTCTCACGGCATTTGTCGCAAGAAATGCCTATGATCGGAGAGAGTTTACAAACAACGGCACCGGTATAATCCCGATGGAAAATCTCAATGAGGCTCTGGCAAATGCTGTGCCAGGACTCTTTAACGGTGCGTTAAATGATCTTCCTGATATCCGGCTATTCATGAGAGATGACGAAGAGGAAGAGGAGGCGGAAGATGATTACTATCCGTCTGATATGGAAGATGTGTATGAGGGGTGGTGATGCAATTGCATATTGAGGAGGTTATGTATTTGAAAATGTATCACTCTCAAAGACCGAGCCGATTTCACACAGGTGACGACTTTCAATGAAAAGGCGATGTAAAAACTGGGATAGCCTCTAATTCAGTAAGCAGCATCAGCATGCTTTAGGGAGGATATTTTGCAGAAATATAATACTCCAGGTAAGGGCCAAATGAAACAAAAGCTGCAGTGGGCATGGAAGCTGAAGTACCGGCCAAATTGTCAGTATGAATATCAGCTTCGGCGGCAATGTGAATAAAAAGAAAGGTGCTTCTTTTCGATTATAGAATTTATCTGTGGTGGGAAGATTGGTCTTTCGAACTCTGCTCAAAAGTTCTCCCGCCGACGCTTTTTATCGTGCTTCATCAAGCAGGACATTGCACTGCCTGCCAACAGATGTTGCCGGAATACAAAAGCAGCAAAGTATTCTCTAGCTAGATCGGGCGTACAATAAGATGAGAATTCGGCTAGCACGGTGGAATCAACCCCTTTTCGATGAGATATTACTGCAAATCTAGGATCAGGCCATGCAGGTCGATATTATTTGAATCAATAAACTTCCTCTCTCAACATACGGTACCAAGTACATTTCAAGCTACGTGTGCTTGTCTCAACGCATTAGAAGGGCATCAGATACTGCAACCCATCTATTTACATCTTTTTTTATGATTGAAAACAAGAATCTGCAGGGCCCATGCAATGCTGACATACTACACCAAACCGTACACCATATTGGTGATCAAAAGAGCGAAAACATATATAGTGTACGGGAGGTGTGCGTTTCTGTGGTTTCCTTCAAGTCTGATCCTGATGCTTACACTTCTTCTGTAGAATATATTTCCACTTTTGGTAATTGTCTTCCCTAGGCGCTCCCAGTCATCGTAAAGTGACCGCACGAGCGTTTCTCCTTAATCTGACATTGTCGACTTGACGCAAAGAAAATGATTAGCTTCTCGACAGGGATGACAAATTGTCGCAAAAGGCAAAAAGAGACAGCTTATCACCTCCACACTGATGATGTCCTCCCAGTCTACTTTCTCGTCTAGTTTACATCATGTCGAGCAAGTCGTGTATTCGGCGTTTCTCGCAAACACATCTGCTGCTAATGTTGTCTGATAAAGGACGTCTTTAACCAGACTTTACTTCGATCTGCGTTGTTAGAGGGCAAAAAGCCCCTTTTCTCTGATGGCGTTTTATAGGCAACGAATTCACGACAGTATCAAGCAAATGATGCATCTTTTATTTGAGTTTGCACATATTGAAAAAAAAGACGGAAGCTTTGTTTTTACGATTGATTATTTCACTGGTCTTGGTGGAGAGAACGGGAGCCGAAAGCCGCCCACTCAGTCGTCTCAGTCGTCTCAGTCGACTTCACGTCTCATTGTTTGTCTCTGTTGATATCTCATGCGGCCTTGAAAAAGGTAGCGGATCTTGTTCACTCAGAGCTTGTACCGGGGCCCTCGTATTCAATGAAAAGACCTGAGAGCGCGTTCGTTCGAAGTGTGGTTTGGTTCGATATTTTTCACAAAGAGGTGGCCGCAATAAAGACCAGAGCGAGGACCAGAGATTTAGAAACGAGGCAGCTGACTTGTAGCCATTAACACAAGAACTATTGATCTGCTATGAAATCGAGATTATAAAAGCTTTATTTTCTCGCAAACGTCTTTGTCAGCCATTTTGACCTAGCTCACTATCTCTCGAAAATTAGAGCAACAACTCTTCCTTTGGGAGTATAACCAGGTTATTTGAATGAAGGCATTCTGTCTAATAAGATGGATGTATGAGTATACCCTAAATAATGTGCAGTAGTGAGTATATTGCAATCAACTGCAGAAAATCTCCGGATATTGAAGACCCTCTACCTTTTTTCTGATCGAGTCTTTTTTCGACCATCTTTAACAAAATATTCCAGACAGATAAAACTTGATGAAACCGAGATTTCTCCTAATGATGACAATTCAAATTGAGACTGACAATATCAATAAATTGCAAGAACTATCAGACAAGGGCAATATCTCGACCAATCAGGAAATTATCCATCTCCTAAAAAACCAAAATAATTTCAATTTGCCACCAAAAGAAGTCCAGTGCATTTCCTCTACATGAAGGGGCAAATTGCGTGACATTTGAGGGATTTCGCGAACTTTAAGGGGCATTTACGTACTCATCTCAATACTTTTATAACGGCGCGGAACAAACATATGAGAAATAACTTAGAACAGACCCTCAAACAATACCTGCTCACCTTACCGAGAGAGTTCGACTTCAAATGCACAACGCAGGTAAGAAAGTCCATTCGGAAAGCCCTTTATTTAGCTTTATCCGACGAGGGTCGATTTCTTTCGCATCTTTTCAATACCTCCTTGGAGCAAAATGAGTTTGAATGGACTGCAAATGACAAGTCGTTCCATGGTCATCCGAATCGACCGTGCTCGCGTAGTTTAAAGAAGGGCGAACCATGTTATAGATGCCTTACATGCGGATTTGACGAGACCTGTGCTTTGTGCTCATACTGCTTTGACTCGCAGGATCACGAGAATCATACTGTGCATGTGAGCATCGTCCAAAGAGAGCATGGTGGCGTATGCGATTGCGGAGATCCAGAGGCGTGGACTCGAGGAATACACTGCGGACTCAATCAACCAGAAAATGCTGACATTACAACAATTCCTGACGAGTTTGTCCAAAGCATTTCAACCACCTTAAACGTTGTACTTGATTATATAGTGGATGTCATGTCGTGCTCAACACTTCTTTTGCCTAATGCTCCAGACGATCTCATGGCGCATTCAAAGGGGTCATCTTTGTCGAAAGAGGTTTATAAAGGCGAAGACGTAAATTCCAGTTTATACATGCTGATAGCCTATAATGACCCCCAGAGACAGTTTCGAGACGCTGTTCAGCGGATCCGTCTGGCAACGGGGAGAGTGACACAGTTTGCCCATATGGTTGCCTCGCAAATCGAACAACACGGACGGGCAAATGTAGTGGGGTCCGCCGACGTGGAAGCGCTTAAAATTAAGCAGCGAATCCTCAATGAAACAGGAATAGCATCCTGCATTCGCTCTTATAGGGATGTTTTCCGAGAAGAGATGTGTGATGAGATGCTTAAATGGCTCATGGACTTCTGTAGCAGCCCACTTTTTTTACAGGTGAATTCTGTGAGAGATGAAGTGTGTAAAGCATTTCTTGCCAAATGGAATCCTGGCGTTTCCCAAAGCTCTTCGTCGTGCTATAACGTGGGACACCTCCAGAGCTATTTCATTCCTACAAAACCAGACCACATGGGAGCAAGTTTTGGCTGGACAGGGGGAAAAGTAGAATCACCTCCATTCATAGGCTCGCGACTTCAGTACTTTCTCTTTTTCGATATCAGGTTCTGGAAATCCGCTAGGTGTCTTTTGCACGAACTATATGTTTCCGCTCTTATATCCAATTTGTCTTACAAGAGGAAAGTTTGCTGCCAGTATGTAGATCTCTATCCGGCAATAGCGGAGATGTTTCTATTACTGGACCGCGAGCCTGAATGTGGATTGATGGGATCGCTGTCTGCTCAGATCTTCACCACCCCCTCCAATGCGGTGGCTATTGTCGAGCGTGGTGATCTCATTCGTCTTCTCGCCACAACCTACTCCTACCTTACCCACGGGAAGGTTAGTGTTGATGATGAAAGTGCAGACCTCGCTTTCAAGTCACTGAAGAATAGAAAATGGGGCCAGGTGCTTTTCGATCTCAGCTACATTATAAGTCGGAACCAGAAAAGTGAGCTTGTGTTCGACCCACAATTTATCAGCTCGGTTCTCGATCTTTTGCAGCTCTTCCAAGGTCGCCCGACAATCACACGGGCTGCTTCTGTGCATGTGGAATACGAATCCAACGACTACGGAATGTACTTCAACTCGATATCTGTGGTTTGCACTTTTGCCGAAACAATCGCTAAATGCTCTTCTCGATTGAACCAAAAAAGCGCTCCGATCTTGAGCTCCACAATCGTCGAGACAATGCACAGAATCGCAGCCTTCAAAACACACATGCAGAAACTGAGCACCACTCAGGATTGTGACGTTCTCTTGCCAGATATTTCTCACAAGCAAATTGCAATCGATAGTATCACCACAACCGTGGAAGACTTTAGTGTGAGCTCCTCAAAAGTTTCCCTTTTGCACCCCTTGCATTCATTTCTAGCCATGCTGTTACAGCTGGACCCTTCCTTCAACGATCCGCTGCAACTCGCCCTGGCTTCTCAAACCTGGCCATCGTCCACCTACGAGTATCCGCTGCGTACTATGGTGCTTCTGGCGCAAATTAAAACCGGCTTCTGGATAAGAAATGGTTTCAGCGTGAGAACTCAAATGCATATATACAGAAACACAGGTGTTCGAGAGTTTGGCTTCATGAACGATTTGTACCTGTTGCAATGTTTTGCAGCCAGCCATGAGCCCGAACTTGTTGTTTCTACAATCCTGGAAAGATGGGACTTGATACCCTGGACCAAGGGTGATTTCTCGAATTTCTCAACCTACGAACCTTCAATTCTTCCCTACATGGTTGAAGAGTGTGTCTCTTTTTTCATTCAAATGCTAAGTGAGACTTGCCACCTTTTCAAGCGTTCCGAAGACGAGATAACCGAGCTCAGAATAAGACAGGAGATAATTCATACTCTCTGTTTCAAGCCCATCAGTTTTAGCACGCTCTTGAATGAAATGCCAGAACACATATCAGGAGAAAAGAAGCTTGAGGCGGTCTTACAGAGCGTGGCAAACTATCAACCTCCGAAAACCTGCAACGACACGGGAATCTACAAGTTGAAATCTCACGTTTACCGTGAGCTGAACCCATATTATGCTCATTATACCTCCAACAAGAGAGAGGAGGCCATCAAGTGTGTCAAGGAAACCCTTGCGAAAAAGCAAGGAAAACCGCTGCAGGAAGTTTACGTCAAGCCCACAGTTGTTCCACTCGATAACACAGCTCACTCTGACCTGTACAACTTTGTCAAATCTCGTATCTTTGTTCTTTTCTTAAACAACACCCTGATCCACGTTGAACAGGAGGGGGTATCGAAATCAGAAAGCATGCTTGATCTGGTGCTTCATCTTGTGCATATATGCTCTTTGACCGAGTCAGCCGACAAAATGATCTCAGCCACTTTTGGTGAGAATCAGTCTATGGGATCCACGCTGTACCGCATGCTTCGTCAGGATCAATTTGAAGGTCACTACTCCAAGATACGAGCTATACTTCGGAACTGCCCAACAGTAGACTCTGTCGTTCCTGAATTCTCGGCAAGTGCAATAAAAGAGTCTAGAGACCCAGAGGAAGAAGAATCTACTCAAGAGCGGAAGAAAAAGCTTGCCCTGCTCCGCCAAAAAAAGATTATGGCAAAGTTCAAACGGCAGCAAGAAGAGTTTGCATCCAAGCAAGACGATCTTGAAATGACAATGGATCAGCTAGAAGATGAAAAAGTTGGTGACCCTGATGCCTGGGTGTATCCTGAAGAGCATTGTATATTGTGTCAGACGCCATCGGACGATGTTTTTGGTGTGATCTCCTATGTTTCCAAATCCGCAGTGTTCCGAAGCATATCAACCGATAGCTCTTCATCTTTCCTTGAAGCGTTCAAGGGAAACGTGAATTTGGACGAGGCGATTTCAGGTAACACATCTTGTCAACGCCAAGTTATCGGGCCTGGGCTTCCGCCTGCTTTCTCATCCCAACATGTAGCCACAAGCTGTGGTCATGGGATGCATTTCTCATGCTATATGGAGTACTTAGATGCCTCCAAATCTCGGCACGCTCAAATCACCCGTTCTGTACCAGAAGATGTGGACAGAAGAGAATTTCTGTGTCCGCTGTGCAAGTCCATCAACAACATTTTTTTGCCCATCTTGGCATCTTCCAACAACAGGTCACTTGAACAGGCTCTTTCGCCTCCTACCTGGGACCCTCGCCCACATACGCTTGCGGAACAAGTGTTTGACGAGTGCCGAGAAAGCTGGAAGCCGGAATACAAGGAGAATATCTTCAACAAGGAGATGATCCAACAGACGAATAAGAGCGAGCTCTCCGAGATATGTCTTGAAGAGCTATTCGACTCTTTGGAGAAAATCGCCGTGCCGTTTTCCGTGAACCCAGCACAGACGCTTCTCTCCGACACCATAAAAGCGCTGGAAATATCACTCAGGGGGGTCAGTCATGAATTGACTTCTAATGGGATCGTCACGGGCCAGCTTTCAAACCAAGCTATAACCACTTTACGCTGTTGGGACCATGTGCGAGAAATCGTTGTGGCTAGTCAGGCGTTTAGCGACATTATGCAAAATAGTGCTCCCATGGCACATATCAATGAGGATGTTACGATGAATAATCGGCTCACAAGTTCCCTTTCTACTATTGCAGGTAACGAAAATTATGATGCCATACAGGGCACTGATTATTTTGGAATGCTCGTTAGCTTGCCCTCTATGGGCAACGTTAATTTCCCTGTTCTGGTTCAGCACTGTCTGTTTAAACACATCAAACAAACAATTCACTCACTGGCATACCACTTGAGTCGTATCTTTTCTGATGATGACGGGCTCATGGGCGTCCCGTGCGTGGAAGGACTCGACGAGGGAGTTTCAGACGCACTGTACCAAATCTTTGCAAACATCTTCGTTTCCTGGAAAACTCCAGTAAAGCATCTTGACGGACCGAGGTTGTACTCCATGCTCATAAAGCTGTGTACTCCTTTTCTGAGAAACTGCGCCATCCTTGCTCACGTCAAGTGGGCTAACGATAGCAAGGTTGACTATACTGTTATTGACGCTTTCAATTTGGAAGCTGATAGGCTTTGTGCATTTTTGGGGGTACCTTCAATAGAGAGCTTTATCAATGCTCTCGAAAAAGATGACGACGGGTTTTTGACATCATTCGTGCATACTAAACCACACGTGGAGTTTTCGAAATTGGCGTATCCGAATGTCGTTTCTCTCATCAGACTCCCAAGCCGTTTGGACTACTTCTTCACAAAGGTGTACTATACCCTTGATAAGAGACCCAGGGATCCTGCTATCTGCCTATTTTGTGCGGCATTACTTGACCTGCAGTCACAGGACGTGGAGTCGTCTTACGGAGAATGCACAGCTCACTGCCAGAGCGAGTGTTTCCACGAGGTTGGTATTTTCCTCATCCCAAAAAGCTGTACTATTTTACTGCTCTACCGTGGCTACGGCTCATTCCACCACATTCCCTATTTGGATCCCCATGGGGAATTAGCCGAAGAATCAAAGCTGGGACAGCCTTTGTACTTGGACGAGAAACGGTATCAGCTCTTTGTGAGAACTCTTTGGCTGCAACACGCTATGCCCAACTACATCGCGAGGCGGATCGAGGGCACGGTGGATATAGGCGGATGGGAGACCATGTAAAGAGGTGAATATGATTGGAACTGACCCTGAAGGGATATATTGACTCAGAAGCGTGTCTGCATGATTATAGTCCACACGAAATACCCACAAGAACTGGCATGCATATTTTCCGCATATCAGTACAGGATACCGCAGGAAGCCACAGGGTTCTACATGTTTTGAAAACATATAAACTTTCGATTGCCAAGGCCAAAGAGGTATTTATCATGCCTTTGAGTGAATGCCGGACTTTTCTTTCCGTTTCTCACTATTGAAGGTTAAGAGATCATAAAGTGCTTTCGGGAGATTGGGTATTTCTTGCGCCCCTGATCTTGTGATGTCAATATATCGCTAAGCTAAGAACAATAATCTGTATCTAATTTGACAATTTTTAGCTCATATCATTAATCCAGTCCTGCATACCAGTTTTCAAGGGTCACCAGATCAGGGTTGTGGAAAGAGATTGTTGGTACTTATGTTCCACGTGAAGCTCGCGTGACATTAAGAGCATATCGTTCATGCACGACGGACTATATACGTAGCTTTTATATTTCTCAATACCTTGAGTGAGTGCAAATATATCTTGTGAGAGATACGATTATATATTGGTATATATTCTACCTTCTCTATGCAATATGATACAATCACTTTTCACTATTTAAGTTTTTGATATCCTGTATAGTCTTTACCGAATGATAAATAATGACTGATCTAACATCCTGGATTGAGTCCTTAAGACTCTCCCCAAATAGGTCAAAAATCTCTTATATCTTAGTACCAATAGTACCCGTTCTAAGAAAGATTGATTCGTATCTTTACTTCAAATATTCTTTTTTCTTCACATAAAAGACATAAGTCACCTAAATAACACACAAAATTTACATCTTAATGGGTGAGCTTCAACCGATCACAATTCAATGTTTACGTGTCTAATAAAGCAGGTATTATAGCACTTAGGTATACTCTGCCTCACTCTAGAAATTAATTAATACTGTTAATTAGAGTCTGTACTTAATTATAGAAACCCCTGCCCTCAGCCCAAAGGGATGCAGGATGAATTCAGTAGCCTGTATGTCAAGAACCACATAGTATCAGCTGCGATGAAAAATGACGAAGCGTAGTATTAATACGTGCGCATGCATTTTCATGCACAGATGACGGACTGGCTTCATCTAGAACGTTCATTTCAACACTCATCAAGACTCTTTCTTCCTTCTAATGAGCTTAATGCATAGTGCAAATAGAACCCTAACTAGAAATGCTTTCTCGGTTTTAGGAAGAATTAGCAGCATCGGACTCGGTAGGTGTAAAAGAGTGGACCCTCTCTTCCCGCTTCTCCCCCGATTATCCACATATCAAAAGAGCAGTTCATGTAGATATTTTTGTTCCACTCAATAACGCCCCACTGAACACAGATAGCCAGACGTGCTTCCTCTGCCTGTCGGAGCTCATCCAGTACCCACGAATTATTTACCCCTGCAGCTTTTGAACATCATCAACCACTCCACAAGATAACTAGGAGCGACTGTTAGGTGCTCAATCAATTGACTTGTCATCCATTCAAATTCAGCTTTTTGTTGCCCCATTTTGTGAGACTCAAAATTCGTTGATCTGAAGCTTGATGGCTAAACTGAACCTTTGGCATCTACTCTTGACTCTTTAATCTGCATTCACAGTAAGGGTCACCAGATCCGGTCTTAGATCAGCGTTCTGGAAAAGATCAAGATCAGATCTCTTCGAATCCTAAATAAAAAATTATGCAAAATTATGCAATTCTTATTCCGAAAGAGGGTCAACTATACGCACACATAACATTTGCATTCAAAAGACTAGATGTTTTCTAACTGTTTTTAGCCAACTATATATTTTTGAGACTTGAAATATCTCAACTTTCGTCAATGAGATCTAGATCCGGGGTCTGAAAGCCGCCGGATCTGGCGACCCTCAATTCACAGCCTTCTACATGTTCTTGCACCGAGCTTTAAGTTGCCTTGGAAGGTTCCAACATTTATAGCTCAAGATAATCCTCGATGGCATATTTAACACAATATAAAGAGCGACTACATTAGTAAATCAATCTCTTTCGACGCAATCCATTATGTTTCCTTGTTGGAGACGCGTGAGAGCAGAATTATGCAGACAAGCGCCTGAGTCAATTGAAAGAGATTATCCTGCCTTCAGGGTTAATTCCTGTCTTATTCCAAAAATGAATCAAGATGGTAAACCACGTAAAAATGAATCTATTGTCTAAATTTGAGTCTTTTCCAGCTTCTCACTAGCTTCATCCACGCCTGCATTCGCACCTGGGTACTTTGAGCCCTTATTTTTAACCTTTTTAACCTTTTTCGTTTTTTCAGCAACAGCCACGGGGTACCCTTGATCCTGAGCTTTTTGAAACTCTGGAGATGATGAAAACTCATCTCTTATAGGAGCCAAAAGTATGTTTATGGCATCGCTGACACCGGACTTGAGATCTGGTGGGGCCAGCTCTTCGTTCTTGAAAGCAGTTTGCAAAGCCTCAAAAGAATTGTATGTGACGGGTCCTCCATATTTCTCTGGTCTTTCGATATGGAACACAAACACCTCAGTATTGTTCTTCAGCTGGTAAATCGGTGCCAGCACAAACTGAACAAAGGAAAGAAGACCGTTTTCTTCAATGTTACCTGGTGCACAGAAGGCTGTGTTTATCTTCTTTTTAACTGTTTTTGGATCGTCTAGAATATCGATCTTCGAATTCGGATCAGAAGCTGACATTTTCCCACCTTGAGCCAGTCCTGGAACCATCGGGTTCATCAAATGTGCCCTTTTTTTCATCCCTAAAGAGGGGAGGTTTTCCTCAGCCAACACAAAGATCTTTCTCTGATCGACTCCGCCAAATTGAGCATCCACGCCGAGATGCTCCTCATCAAGCGCTTGCATAATTGGGTAGATGAGTCCCGAGAGCAGTGGATTGGAAACCTGCTTTACGACATCTGCGCCTGCTCTTTTGGCGTCGTTTTGCGAGACAACGTTGGACATTCTGAAAACATCCATCACGTATTCGGGGGACTTTTGGTAGCTCGATCCAACAACAAACTTGAGTCTGTCGATGGGCACATTGATAGAACGCAAGATAGCCTTGACTACAAATTCATAGTATTGAGCACGGTAGTTGACAACTTCTAAAGGAGCCTTCATATTGTCCAGATACGCATGCAAGTCTGCCAATAGAACGGTAACCTCGCAGCCAGCTTTCAAGAAATCCGCCAGCTTTGTCATGGGAACAAAGTACCCACAGTGAGGTCTGCCTGTAGGGGCCGTCCCCCAGTAAATTTTAAGCGGACGCTTTTCCACTTCTAGAACGTTTTTGATGATCTGCGGGTTGAGCACTTCTTGCAGGTTCTTGCTGATGAGCTCATACTGTTTTGCCGGATCTGTGACTGACATTTTTATTTTTGATCTAGGGTTGTGGTGTGCGGATGGATCCACCGGGTCATTATGAGTCATGATCTTTTCTTTTTCTCGTTTATAGCAAAAGAAAAGAGAGGTTTATTGACTAGCCAAGAGTAACGGATCAATGGGCCTTAATCCGACAGTCATTGGCGTAGTCTGTACTTTTGCATAATAGTCTCGGATATTATCTTTTTCTGAAACCTGGATCTTATCTTTTCCTGAAACTTGGATCTAACATTCTGGAGAGCTTTAGGCTTGGCCTACATTATTAACTTCAGGTAGCCAAGGCATTCCCCAGGTGAGCTTGAGTGAGGATGAAGCTGTTGAGAGGGACATCTCAGGTCTCTTAGGAGAAGCGATACGAGCCCGATAGCATTCAACAGGATCGCAATTTAGATAGAAGGAGAAAGGTCTGTAGCATTTATCACTTTCAAATGAGCTAGCCTTATACCTGAGCCATATGAGGAGTACATACTATTCAGGTAATACAGTATCAACATATCAAAGAGCTTGTGATCCGCAAAGCGTTCTGTAGAGTAAGGAGCACCAAATCGCTGGATGTTGAATCTCATTCGATCTGTTTGCACTGTATCCCCAACTCGTTCTTCGCTGCATTTTTCTATAACCTACCGCGTTTATAGAAATGGCTCGATTGTTATTATTGCAAAGCTCTGCAAAAGGCCCACTGAGTATCTCAGATCACCACTAGACAACTCATATTGTCTCTGCGGTAGTCGAGGGCGAATATCTATGCCGATTCCGTGAAGAACAGAAACAAAATGATACTTCTCTGTCTCTTTGCCTGATATCTTCCCTCCTCCTCACGAGGTCTCGATTACATCTAGACGTGGCCGAATTGTTCCAAAAAATATAATTGCGGTAGCATCAAAGATAGTAACAAGTATATTGATGCTGTCTCTTCCCAGCTTCCATCGATGCGGGAGCCAAGAGATTCTTTCAAGTTTTTAATTGTATACTCAGCTCTGTTCAGATATTTCTTAGGTTTGTACCAGAATCAGATAGAGTATCCGAGTTAGGAAATATAGCCAACGGGCTTTTACAGATAATGACCATAGTGCCGTAACAAACATCAAATATGTGCAGAGGAAAAAGAAACCTAAATTCACTAGCATCAAAAATGCGCATGCAGATATAAGCTAAAATAAATATAACTATAAAGATCCTCCCAAAGGGATTCCTATTTACGACTTAGCTTGATCAAGTTTGAGAGTCGTTACCACATGGTGTATGGATCAGTATAATGCCATCAATCGTTCCCGCCAACGACTGGCAGAAGCAGCTGGTTTTGGGATGGCATTCTGGTGCTCCCGCGTCACCAATTGCAGAGCTAGATAACGACCTCTTTATTTGCTCTGCGGAGATTTCCTCAAATAGAGCCGATCTTGTAGCATCTGTCAACCTGCTACTTCGCTCAGACGTAGAAAAAGATACCGCTTTATGTGCCCAAGAGCTTTTAGCACAGGAGAAAAACTCCATTGAAAATCTGCAACAAATTCTGAGTCATGTGACTGAATATGGGTCATCTATGCCGGACCATGTCAAGACGGTATCGTTGAGAGCGCTGTCTTTTCTTTGTGCTGATGAAAAAATCATCTCCAATGGGTCTATTCTCAAGATATTGAACCATATAGGAATACCTCCAGAGAGGTGTGTAATGGGGACGCACTTTATGAATCAGGTGTTTGATTCGATAGCAGGTTGGCTGATCCAAACACACAAAGATGTGTCGGTTCAGCATATTCAGCAATATTTGGCAAACAATGTGACGCGGACCAAAGATAGTTTTGTGCTGCTGACGGGTCTTGCCGTTTACAAAATGCTGAAGAGGTCGTCTCCCGGATTTCACAAGTCCATGACCGACTTTGCCACAAATGCCGCCAAAAGTTTTGCCACCGCACGGTTCCCTAGTGCATCTGAATCGCGTGAGGATTTCGAAACGTTTTTGGCATCTTGTGTACCGTGTGCCAAAGCGGGCCTTTTACATTTGGACACGGTGCGCTCGTGGCTGGAAGAGTCGTTGGAAAAAACGTATCAAAGCGCCGCCATAATGCGATCCCTTGTGCAGATTTTATCAGCCATTCAATTAAGATCACCCCTTTCTGTCTCGTTACAGGCTGAGATTATCGCCGCTTACAGGGTTTACGCGCAGTATGTTGAGAAGGAAGCAGTCCAAAGTCATTGCAAGTCGTTAGATGCTGGTCTCTTAGATACCTGTAGTGTTGCCATCAAAGCTGTCAAGGAGAATTTAAAAGACGATACAGCAGTATCATTCTTAGAGTGTCGAATCTCAGAAATGGAATCTGTATTCGAAAAATATCCTCTATCCGGTAACTTGGCAAGACCACTTGCTTCAAAGTTTATCGAGTGGAACCACTCTCTTTGTTTGGCTCACAAAGCTTTGTGTCGTGTATCTCCTGAAGTTGATCACCACATTGGTCTCGCTTCCAAGTATGCTTCTGCATACTTCCCCCATGTCCAATTAGACTCGTGCTCGGATCCTGTTTTAATAGGCTACTGCTGCGAGTATGCTCTTTTGCTGGCGAGAGACGCTCAGTTCAAGAAAGCGTTGAAAATAATCCAGACGATAGTTTTGAAATGTGGGAAAAGTGCTTCGACCTTCAAGTACTGGAACTTCTTTCTGCTGCTTCTAAGTACAGTGGAAGAAAAACAATTTGCAAGTTTGGAAGTTGCCAAAAAGGTGGACTCTGAGTTATTTGAATTTGTGGCAAAGTGCGATCCTTCGCGTCTTTCGATTTCAACTAAACGCGAGCTTGTGGAAGTATCCATGACTTGCGTTGCGATATTTGAAAGGGCAAATGACGTTTTTAACGCGTTGGATGCCCTCCCACAAGTTTTTGCCTTATTCCGCAGCCTGTTTGTTAAATCCTCGGGTGAAAAGCTCCCTGAAGAAACCAAACAACAAGACGGAGAGTCTGTGCATTCGAAAAATGATACCCGATCGAGGAAAAAAATTTCTCACGCCTTTAGCCACGAGAAAACAAAAAAAAAAGAGCACCGCAGGCACTCCAAGTTGCCCTCATCGTCCCATGCAAGCTCCTTGACTTTGCCCGAAAAGGAACTGTTGATGGAACTTTGGCTATGGGCATCTGTTCTGTATGAAAAGGCTGATCTAACAAGCGAAGCTCAGAGTTGCGTGGAAGAAGCAGAAACCTGCTATCAGCAGTGCAGTCGTACTTTGAGCCGCAGGGGAATGCTGGTCTCAAAAGAGGATCCAAATCAGGCAATCAACTTGTTTGAATCTTCGCTGGAATTGAATGCAGAAAAGAACCCAGAAAGTGTCCTTGGACTGTGTCATTTGCATCTAAAAGCAGATCCCTTATCACAGGATTCTTTGTCTGCGCTATCAAGACTTAAATACAATCTCTTGGCCTTTACCACCATGTATGAAGTCATGCAGGTGTCCGAAGTGTACTACTGTCTCTCACAGATCTATGAGCGGTTTGGCGACGAGGATCAAATGGTGGAGAATCTAGAAAAATGTCTACACGCTGAGCAGTTTCGGTTTATCCGGGGGGTTCTTCATGTTTGATGCTATGAAGTCGACACTTCTTCGCATTGATTTGATTGTTGTGCTTGGCATTTTAATCTTGTCGGCTTCGTGCTCGCGCTGAATGGCTGATTTTTTTGATTCGAGCATGCTTTACAGAAAGGATTCTTTTGTGGTTGGCTTTAAAACCTCCAAGTTTTCTGGTTCAAGAGGTGAGTCATACATAGTTGAGAGCATACCAAAATCTGAAGGCATGGAGAAGATGCGAATGTGTAGTGTGCTATTAGTCAAACTAGATTTCGTTGTCCAAGTGTGTGTTGTTCATCAATCAATTTGACCTAGCCGCCTCTTTAGAGATTGCATTCCAGTTGCCACTGTTAAAATGTTCCATATTTGGCTTTATCTAAAGCTACTTTATAGCCTGGAACGTGCTGCAGGGACTGCGCATAATAACAGAAATAACTCAACCACTTTCAACGACGGGCTTATTAATAAAAACGTTTTCAAAGTATTTCTACTTTATGATTTACTAGCGGGGCACTTGGCAGATTTGTGTATTTTACAAATGTTTGGGATCGATAAGACAATGCAGGATTATGCATAAACTACCTGGTCCTTTCAAGTAGAGTGGAGTTTTTGATCTTATTGACTCAATCTCTTTAATGATCTGTCTTCAAGTGACTTTAGATGGAGCAAAGAGGAACCCGTGGAGTACTCAAGTGTTCGGGGACAAAATCTCTTCCTTCGATTGACTAGGAGAAAGTTAATAAAGCAGGTATTATGGCATAAAAGTATATTCGGATTCACTCTTGATGCAGGATATACACGCTATTTATACTGTGACGTACATAGACGATATGCACGTTCATGCACGGATGACGGAATGGCTTCATCTAGAACGTTTGTTCTAACAAAGTATTTTCCTGTCGGATTATCAGCCATAATCCGGAAAAACAATGTGATGCAACTTTGGAAGAAGAAAAGAGGGTCATGACTAAGCAAAAGAAAAGACTATCATGTCTATGACTTGCGGAGAAGGTCATCTGGCATGCGGATAAGTGACTCATGATATGTCACATCACATGTGCTTCCCCACATCTATTTGTGTATAAAAGAGGCCACAGACCTCAACCATGTAGCAGCTATAGGTAGAATTACATTGTCAAACTTAAGTGGACGTTATTACTATCGATTACTGGACATTCTAAGAGATCAATCAAGACCGAGAATGAATCAATAATGCCGAAGTTGCTCAACCTGGCATCGGTGCCCCGACTGAAGCTCGCATACCTCCGCACCATCGAGATTTCCGAAATCGAAGCTGAGTTCATGTATTTTTTCCGGATGATTATAGGCAGCAGCTGAGCTTTGCGACCAAAATGATCGACATAAGATAGAATCTTTGAAATTTTAGAATATTCCTCACAATAGTGTTTCTTTCTTGAGAAAAGTTCAGGCAGCAAAAAGCCAGTGTTCTGATCATCAAATACAACCACATTCCACCCCGCAGCTTATGACACCTTTAAGTTCCTGAAAAGACACAAGTTGACAGACGATCTGGATAATGGTTTTTCTCCATCAAACAAGCTTTATTGCATAAGGATCGACGTTCTCCATTTTTGACCACTTTCATCTCTGTCCAAATATTTCTTGATTCTGTGGGAGACAAGTTTTCAGAACTTTCACCTAGTTTGTATCTGGCAAAGTGGACCACCGTTTAGAAGACACCGTGACGAAAAGTGCCAATGGATAATTCCTCTTGAAACCTAGGATCGATATTGGAGTTACGATTCTTTCTCGGTATCATTGTTTACACAGTAGTTGTATAACTGTTGATTAGCTTCAAAACTGACGAGTTGTCCAGGCCGATTTCTGGATTCCACAGTTGCACTGTGTAGTATGTTAACGAGTCTCTTGATGGAGGACTGGGGATTGGTTGGATTCGACTGTATTCAAAAAATGGGCTCAGAAGTGTCTTCAATCGTTTGATGTAAACCACAGCCTAGTTCATAGAACATGTTGAAAGAATACGGAAACCATAAAAGGGCTCAGTTAGGAATCGAGCCTAGGTGACCCTGATCTTGCGCGTGCTATTTTTTACAGCGCAGTGACTTTGCTGACGCCATATACTGCGTTGAGGATAAAGTCACAATGATGGATGACAACTGAGCCGCATTTGAGGATTATATCTCACACCAAAGTAGAGTAAAAGAGGCTGTCGAGTAGTTGAATGTATTTTTTTTTATCTCTTTTTCGCTCTTCTCCAACCATCTGCGCATGGTTCCTCCTCTTTCAATGAGGAAAACGCATTATAACAAAATTCTGTTCATTATTAAACTTTTTTGAGATTCTATAAGATGCCTTTAATCCATTCACTCTACAGTGTGAAACTCGACGGCGCGTGGACATAATTAGGTCTGAGAAATAGGCATTCAGATGTTCCATAGGAATGCACATTCTGGAATCTAGATCGAAAGACGACTGTGGACAAGAGACAGCAAAAGGCGAACAATTGTTACCAGTGTTTGAAACAGAATGCGTCAAGCAGACTGCTGTATAACACCGCGATAATCAGAGCCGGGAGAGAGCTGATTTGACGGAAATGGGTGCTATAGCGTGAATACTGCATTCTATTGGCAAAATTGCCTTTTTTGAGACACATCGGCTAAAGTAGCGTTGGTAGGAGTAATCAAGGCTGCATGGGAGGAGGAAACGGCATCAGACGAAAACGGCAGAGAAGCATTTCGCCTTTGCCACCTTCTTTGACCCGCTGGTTCGGCTGAAATTAGCACAGCCAATATTATCGAGTGATAATGGTGAGAAACCTTCAGGAGACGAGAGAAAAGAATCAGCAATGCTGACATGCGTAATGGCATCCATACATCTTCTTTAACGCATCTTTCAATTTTATGACCTCCTCCCTTACGTTTTGTCGTAATATGAAGCAAGCAGATGTATTGTACATGTGCTCTATCCACAACACACACTTTCTGCTTCTGTTGCTTAATATTTTCTTAGGCTTAGTCCTACCTAGTAGTGCACTAACCACTTTTATTTCTCAGTACAATGAACTCTATTTTCGGCAGTTCCAAGCCTTTAGCCACCTCTTCCGGGTTAAATGCTACTCAAAATTCCCAAGTAAAAAAGCAGGTCGAAGAGCAGATCAGCCAAGAGCTAGCCATGGTGCATGCCAACGAGCTTGTTTCCAAACTGACGGATAACTGCTTTCAACGTTGTATTCTACAACCGTCATCGTCGCTGACAGGTGTAGAAGAGACATGTGTCACTCAGTGCATGGAGAAGTATATGCGGGCGTGGAATGTTATTTCTCGCAGTTATATCTCCAGAATTCAACAAGGTGGGGCGAAATAGATTGTGTATATAAAGTTTCAAGTACCTTTAAAATTGTGGCACTTTTAAAACCGTAAGAATCATCGTAACTATGCTGAACAAACCTTCTCCCAAAACCAAGCCAGAGCTGAAGATTATCATAGCCACATGTGCCTTGCCATCTGACTTTCTCATCCAGACGTGAGAGACGAGCCCGCCGAGAAACCTGGCAATCGTAAAAGACGGGGTGTTGTATATCCCTATCCCGACAGCTACTCCTGAGGGCAAATATACGCAAAACCGTCTGAAGCGGTGATTAGCCGGTGTGAGGTTCTTCACAAGGGAAATGATTGCAAAAACCATCCCTAGCCATAGAGACACTTCGAGAGCTCGAGGTGGCAGCTCGCCTCCTGTGACTAATCTAGAGCAATCGATCCACACCACCGCTGTGGGAATCCTAAATACTTTGTCAGGAATGGTGTTCACGTGATTGTACACTTTGTAGATGATGGAAGACAGAAACACCGAGTATACTGTGCCCACCATCTGCGCTACAAATTGAGCTTTCGGCGAGGCTCCCAAAAGATGGCCTGTTTTCAGGTCTTGCATCAAATCACCAGCTTGCTGTGCTCCCGCTTCTGCAATCCCACCGGCAACGAGATTTATCAGTACTGACCCCGGATGCGAGCGCGGGATCACCACGGCAAATATCAGTTGAGAGAGCTTTCCTATGCCGCTTACTGGGTTGAGATCTGTTTCTCCCAAAGCCCTGACTCCAAGAACGGAAAAGAGGAGCGCGAGCATTATGGCAATCACAAGTGAGTAGATTGGGATAATGGAGCCAAAGATGAGCCTCATACAGTATATACATAAAAGAGACGATCCGACAATTCCTGAAATTGTCACTTTATAAGACACCAAGTGAGTCTTTTCCATTTCGACCATTCGAGATTCGTCTTTTTGACTCGACCCAGCGTTAGACTCGAGATTTGGATCAGGAATTAATGATCCGGTCTCTTCAAAGTACGGAGACCGAGATTGGTAGTTGCGAACCAGACCCAGAAATGAAGTTGTACTTGCAACGAGAAAGGAAACAATAGAGTCAGCAATCATTACCGACAAACTGATCCACAGAATCCAGCCCTGTCCACCAGTTTTCCAGTCGTCGATGGGGCCCGTGGCCCATTCAAAATGATTTGCCAGTGGAGCGAGTACGGCCCATCCCAAAATAGCGCCAAAAAGCATATAAGACACGGTGGGGAGTCCCATTATCATTCCCTGTCCAATATAAGCAGGCGAAGGCTGAAACTCCCATAAATACTCCCGTGCTGCTTTAGTCCCAAATATCGGCAGCCTTTTCAATATGGGAATGAAATAAGACACTACGGTGTATGCTGAAGAGACGGTGAAAGCCGAGAGCAGCTTTCTGATGTTTGACGAGTACTCTTGAGAGAAAGGGTCTTCCAGATCACGTGAGTCTATCACAGTCATGTGGTGGTCGTCTTCAGCATCTTCTGGAAACTCTCCAGCACGTTCTTGGAGAAGCTGTGTTTTGTGTAGCACAGATATTAAGGTAGCAGTTGCACTTCCGCTAGGAAAGGGGAGCTTTTCCTTAACAATTACTTGTTTCCGCAGAGGGATGGCGAAAAAGACACCGAAAAAGGCCAGCCCCGTGGACCAGATCATTAGCTGCAGTAATGAAAAGGTGATGCGAGCGCCTGTGCCGCTTTCGTCTTTTGTCATGAATTTCTCAATGGCAGGAACGATTCCTACGAGCCCATAAGCCAAGGGTCCCGTTCCCACAGCCACAGCAACGCTTTGAACAAAAACGTTTTCAACGTCGGTAAACTTATAGTCGAGCTTCTCTTGAATTGATTTGAAAATCGCATACCCAAGCAGCGCAGAGGGAAGTGACATCATCGAGACCCATCCTGTTTGAAGGCCGAATTGAAAATTGGAGACGAGCACAATCGATCCGATAAACAGCCCGGAAAGAAACGCTCGGCTTGTAATTTGAGGAATACTCGGCTTGTCATGCCATGGTGTGAGTTGAAGAGTCATATGGCGTTCATTGATATGTCAGCGAGATGAAACCCTTGTAATCACACGACTTTCCAAATGCAGTAAAGAAGTCCGGGGATCATTTTTCAAAGAGGAGGAACAGTGAACCCAAGACATTTATAGGTCATAAGTCCACCGGAATGAAACATAAGAAAGCGGTTTTAGTAAGCCATATGTAAGGACTGTGCTCCGCCTATAGAGAGACGCTAATTTAAAGATGAGTCATGGTAGGTGGAAGCTATCGCTAATGCCCCAAAAAAGTGTACTCATTGAGCGTTGCAAGATGCACTCGCTCTAAAGCATCTTATTATACCCCGCCTCAACACTCACCAAATAAAATATACTTGAAAATATCGCTCAGCGTTATGACACTCAAAAGCCTGCCCTCTTGGTCCACCACGAACAACCTGTGAACACGGGATTTTCTAATGCTCTCCATAATTGTGCTAAGTCGGTCTTCAAGAGTACAGATATAAACTCCTTCAAAGTCTTCAGGCCGACGCAGAAGCGCTTCCCCGACACTCAATGACAAGTCAGTGTACATCCCCCCCTTGATAAGAGCCAGAACGTCCACCGCTTCGTAGACATTCACCAACTTGAGGGTTTCATCAACTATCGGAACAGCAGATATCGCATGCTCCGTCATGAGGCTGATGACTTCAATCACCGGCGTGTCCATTCTCACTTGCTTTATGTTTTCAGACGTGCCCAGGTGCAGCTCTTTAAGCGGTTTTAGTAACATTCTAGTTTCTTTGCAGTTCAACGAAACAAACTTGAGGATTCTGTACTGCGTAAGGACAGACACAACGATTTCTCTGTGGGTGTTTTCATCTTCGTCAATGAGTGGGATTCTCCTTGCCTTGGATTCAATCATCTTAACGCACGCTTCGTACAAGGGCTTGAAAGGATGAATGGATATAGTCTCTAAAGGTTCCGCTCCAATGGCAGCTTCCACTTCGCGAAGTCCGTCTAGCGTCAGCTTTTCCACAAACTCAAACTTCTCAGGGTTCTGGAAATAATACTGAATCACGTTTATGAAATCCGAGGAAGTCAAAAGACCTGCGAATCTAGAGTTCTTGGTGTTCCATAATGGGGCAGACACAATGTTGTTCTGCAAAAGAATGTTGAGCGATTTTTTAACAAGCAGCGAAGTGTCCAGCACCACCAAACGATATGAAACCGGTAAAACATCATATGAGGTTTTACTTTGCAAAAAAATCCGAATTGCGTTGATAGCGTGGCACTGATCTTTGGCTATTTGCTCACGGCTAGCTTCAGTAGCCTCCCCGTGTACGCTGCTTCCAATATTCTGTGCAAGAGGAGGACGTTCGGCAGATTGAGTAGCCATGATAGTCGGAAGCAACCGTACACCATAAACCCACGTTACCTGAGAGGGGTAACGGGTTACCCGGCTGCAAAATTTTGCTACTATATAAAGGACCTGTACCCCTTTTCCGTTCTCCAGATCTCTTTGCCTTTTGGCTTAGATCAAGTGTAGTATCTGTTCTTTTCAGTGTAACAACTGAAACGTCATCACTGATGGCTTTTATTATTGTTACTTTATTTTTGGACAATTTTGGCTTTTGAGGTTTCTAGGCTTGCTTAGGACCTCTTCAGCTGCGTGTCGTTGCCCTTGCACTTTCGGCTTCTGACGCATTTGCCTTTTAAGAGTTTATTGTGAGGACATGATGAGTTTTTAAGAGTTTCAGAGATCAACATCTTTCCGAGATGGATGCTTCCATGTATGGATGTGCAGAAGGCAATACGACCGGCAAGCTCTCTTCTTTGGGAGGCGGTCAGTGATTTTCAGCTCATCGACCTGTAATAAACTAAATCTTACTTACAAGCGAGAGATACCTTCAACTAGCTGGTGGACATGATTAAAGCATCAAGGTATACTAATTTATTTCTCATGGGCGTTCTTTGCATGTCTCTGAATGTCTTTGCTATATAATCAGTTAGACTGTCTCTATTATAATTGAACATTCATGTGATGAAAAAAAAAAAAAAAAGGATTCTATGAGAGAAGCTCGAAGAAACGTGACATGAACTAATAAAATTAAACTTGGAGAGATTTCTGGGTGAGAGACTCATGAACGTTCGTTTTTTAGTTAAATCGAGGT
Source organism: Citeromyces hawaiiensis (assembly GCA_030567395.1). Taxonomy (NCBI): domain Eukaryota; kingdom Fungi; phylum Ascomycota; class Pichiomycetes; order Pichiales; family Pichiaceae; genus Citeromyces; species Citeromyces hawaiiensis. Next base: position 64,102 of record JAJLSF010000306.1, read on the forward strand.
TGGTACTCGCACTCATTGGCATGTCGCAATAGTTTCGGTCAAAACTTGCTTGAAGTTCATATATCACGCATACTCGATTTATTTTTCAATATGTTATTCATCAGAGCCGTTTCCCGAAGAAAATCCATCCAACCTGTCTCTAGCTGTGCTCTGTTCTTCCGACTCTTTTCAAGAATTATTTTTTTTTTTTCACTTAAAAGTTTCATTAAATTACAAAATTAACCTACTTTATATTCTGTTCGCCTTTCGTCATTTCTGTTCTTTGAGAGTTTTCCTGTTCCTCTCATGTAGAAATTGATCTCGTCATTTTTATGTAAATCTTACTGTGTTTGTTTGACCTCTTTTAGATATGTCCGGTTTTGAATATATATATATATAGCACCTCATCTCCCGGAATGCATTATGAACGATGACCTATTCCCACCCTTGAGGAAAAGTAATCTCGACCTAACTCATGAGATCGTCAGCGTTGCGCCTTCTGTGCTCGATAAAATGCTTCAGGAGAAGCCCGAGTCGGTCAATCAGGAGCTAAACGTTCTTACAGACCGTCATTTCTTTACTAGTCTCTACAACACCTTTTCCAATGCAAAGCTCGACATTGAAGGAGACGAAGCTGATTTTGAAACCTATAACAAGCAACTCGAAACAGAGTTGGCGTTGAGAGGAAAATTAAAAGAGCATATACGAAGCAAAAAGAATTTACAAGGCATACCTTTACACTACCAAGTGGGTGATGATCTGTGTGGTGATATCGTCCCAATACAAACGCCTAAAGATCGTGTCAGAGGACAAAACTCGGCTTTTTCGCATAAAAAATCAACAACAGAGAGTGGAAGCGAATACATAGACTCTTCATCTGTGCATACAAAGACGATCGACGACCTTGACCCTGTCGCAGTCGGCGAGCTTCCAGAGAAATCAAAACCTTTTTCTTCACCGGCTCATGCAAATGTCATTCAACGTAAGCTCAGTGTACGCCATCTAAATTCTATCGCTTTTGGTGCCACATGGGGGGTTGGGGCATTTTTGAATTCCGGGAGGGCATTTTCTGTCGCAGGGCCATTGGGATGTCTTTTGGGAATGATTATCGCTGGCGTAGTGGTGATTTGCACCATGCTTTCCTTTGCTGAAATGGTGACTTTTCTTCCTGTAACTGACGGCATAAGTGGGCTCACTAGTCGATTTTTGGATGATGCTGCAGGATTTTCATTGGGCATTATGTACTATCTTTCATTTGCTTTGGGACTTCCTGCAGAGATCATCGCCTCAGTCATCTGTCTTAACTACTACTCCGGGATGAGCGATACCCGTGGTACCAAAGCGGGTTGGATCACGCTGTTCTACATGTTTGCTGTGATAAGTAACATGTTTGACGTGAGAATGTTCGGAGAGGTTGCATTCGTAGGCAACCTTATCAAAACCGCGTTTCTCTCTTGCATTATTATCGTCATGGTGGTGATAAATAGAGGGGGCATGGACAGCTCTTTTATCGGATTTAGGTTCTGGGATGCATCCAAGAGCATGCCTTCTCTCGATATTTTCATGGGACCATTTCGCCCCACGTTTGACTTATCAGGAGGGGAGGCCACTTCTGGGATCGCGGGACCAAAGGGTCATTTTTTAAGCGTTATAGCCGCCACTTTGATTTGCTGCTATGCTTATATAAGTATCGAAGCTCCCTGCATAGCAGCGGGCGAAGCTATCAATCCAAGGCGCGCTCTTCCGCAGGCCAGCAAGAAGGCTGTGTGGAAAGTTTCCATCTTTTACACCGTGTCAGCTTTTTGCGTGGGCCTCAATATCTATTCAGGCGATCCAAGATTGGCAAGGTATTATGGAGTGCCGGGGGAAAGTGAATCCAGCGAAGCAATTATAAAGGTGGTGGTGGACGGGATGACCTGCTCTAACCACCCGCTAATGCGGCTTGATGATAGAGATCAAAGTCCCTGGGTTCTGGCTGTTGAATCAGCCGGATGTGCTTTACCCAGCATTGTAAACGCCTTTATCATTTTTTTCGCTGTCACTTCCAGCTCTTCGCATCTATATGTGGCCAGCAGGTCCTTGTACTCTTTGTCGATTCAAGGCAAGGCCCCAAAAATGTTCTCCAGATGTACTGAAAGAGGAATCCCCCACTACTCTGTGGGTATATCTTCCTTCATCGGTCTGCTAGCTTATCTAGCTATCGACGACAGGGCAGCAAAGGTTTTCCAGCATATGGTGAGCCTAATCTCTTCTTCCGGTATTATTGCATGGAGCGGCATCTCGCTCTCTTATATAAGATTTTACTACGGGCTACAACTGCGGCCAGATATAATAGCCAAAACAGACAAGGCATATCCATTCAAGGTACCCCTTCAACCTTATATCGCTATTGTGGGATTTTTCGGCAGCCTATTGTTTGCTCTGCTTATGGGTTTCGGAGTTTTCCTAACCGGATTCTGGGATACATTAACGTTTTTCACCTCCTATGGTGGTTTAATTTTATGGTTTTTACTATTCATAGGCTACAAAGCGGTTAAAAAGACAAAGGCACATCCGTTGTACCAGCTGGATTTGGATAGCGGACGGCGGGAAGTGGATGAAATTTTATGGGTTGAAAAGAGGGACTCCAAATTTCGCAAGAAAGAATTCCTCACCAGATGTCTAGAATGTCTCTGATGCCGACAGTACCCTGGTGGTTACTGCAACGGTTTTTAGCTGCACGTCATCATGCGGCATCATGCAGTAACCCCTATTTTTTTTGTTGCACCACCGGCTACTTAAGGAACATTTTCGCCAAGCTAATTAAACAATGGAAGACTCTTCTTGGTTTCGGCTTTTCCCCAGAGAAGACACGTGCGAAAGCGAGAGTGAATACGATGGCACCAATATGGGTGCACGTATATCTGCCATCTTTGTCATTATGGCGACAAGTTTGTTTGGTGCATACTTCCCCATCTTGTCTTCCAAATACTCCTTCATTAGGATGCCCAACTGGTGCTTTGTGATTGCAAAGTTTTTCGGTTCCGGTGTTATCGTGGCCACTGCCTTCATTCATCTTTTGCAGCCAGCTAACGAATCACTTTCTGATGACTGTCTTGGTGGAACGTTTGCTGATTATCCATGGGCATTTGGTATCTGTCTTATGTCGCTTTTTGCTCTGTTTTTTGCTGAACTTTGTTCTTACACTTTTTTGGAAAGCAAATTGCAAGGAGATCAAGATCACTCTCACTCCCATTTTGGAAACACAGAAATCTACACAAAGGAACATGACGACGACTCCGATAAACATGAAGATTCGGCAGAAAGTCCCCCGCAGATGCCTTTGCAAAATGCCGCGGCACATTACGCGCATGCCAAAGTCCATCAGGATCCTGAAATTGTTGGCACTCTGGCGGAAGATGTAGACAAGGAAAAATATTCTCAGCAGCTTCTCAGTTTGTTCATTTTGGAATTTGGTATTCTTTTCCATTCCGTCTTTATCGGTCTTTCTCTATCCGTTGCCGGAGACGAGTTCAAGTCTCTATACATTGTACTTGTTTTCCACCAGATGTTTGAAGGCTTGGGTCTTGGAACAAGGATCGCCACCACCCCATGGCCCAAGTCAAAGAGATGGACTCCATGGCTTTTGGGATTGGGATACGGTGTTACAACACCAATCGCCATCGCCATTGGGCTCGGTGTTAGACACTCGTATGCCCCGGGTTCAAGAAAAGCTCTGATTACCAACGGTTGTTTCGATGCTATTTCCGCTGGAATTCTTGTCTACACTGGTTTGGTTGAACTAATGGCGCATGAATTCTTATTCAGTGATGAATTCAAGGGAAAAGGTGGCGGTCTCAAGATGCTGCGTGCTTACTTTATCATGTGTTGCGGGGCTGGACTAATGGCATTGCTCGGTAAGTGGGCTTGATTATTGGAGGACAATTTAATTGCGACGAGGCGTTAGCTTTGGAGCTTGCAAGTTCAAAAGAACGAAAAAATACGGAATATCATTTTCTCATCAACATTTTACTCAAGCAAATATGTAGTTGCAAGTGTAAAGAGACGCAGTTTTGTGAGGATGAGATTTTTGGAACACGCACAGTTATAATCTCATTCATGCGATGGCATAGAAACCGATCCTTCCACCTAATCAAATGCCCTCAGGGGTCTACAACGAGTGGCTGTATTGCAGTTCGCTTTTCTCTACGACAATGAACCTTCCATGAAATGGCTCTTGGAGATGGGGTCGGCTGGAACTGATGATCTGATTGCATTTGCAGTTGTATATCAACATTCCACTTTGATAACTAGATTTCTGAGGCGAATGTTCTGCGTTCAACATCAAAAGCTTTGTCCTTCACCCTTCTCACCTGCGGGAATATGATCACAAATAATTTGCTTGCAGCAGATTGAGCCAATGGTGATATAGGTTGTTGGAAAGTGAGTATACAGTGTTACTAACGAGGTAGATCTACAGCCAATATTTTAATGAGATGATCACACGACGATTTTTCTTATATAAAGGAAGCTTAATTAGAGAGTGCCGATAAATGCATTGGTTCTCCTGCAATGCATCCTGCAGTGGACCGCATAGATAACTAGAATATTGCAAGGAAGGTAGCAGCGCTACATGACCGCCCCGGTGATATTGTATATCGAGGTACTGTCAATTTATTATTGGTAGTGTTATACTACAGATATCACCCACTCAGAAGTGGATTAAGACTTTATGTTGCATTAATGCAAGACGGATCAAGATTAAGAGACCCCCTGCAGTATCATAATTTATCTGGTGGTGGTCTATGCAAGATAGACTCTGATGAGCTCAAGAATTTAGCATTTGTCGGGGAAAGGAGGGAATGGAAGCTGTCAGACAGTATAAATCCCGTGCTTTATGATGTGAAGGTAATTCTGAGAAAGCAATTATATAACCAGCTTTGAGGATAGTGCAAGAGCATACACAGAATACAATTAATTAAGATTCACTTATATCCCATTTTTCCAAAACAGGTATTATGGCTTCAACGACGCAGGATGGTGTGAGAATGATATTTATACTGCAACGTACATGATCGATATGCACGTTTATGCAAGGATGAAGGAATGGCTGGAACGTATGATCTAACAAATGGGAGTTGAGGCCGGCTTATCGTGAACGTCACCTAGAAGCTGAAGGGTTCATCAAGGAGTTTTTGTAAAATCACTCAACTTTTCAGATGAAGGACAAGAACTGCTAAAGGCATGCTCTACGCATGGATTGTTCCAAATCCACTCAGAATTCCAGTCTCTCAAACTGACTGCCTTTGTTAAACTCGAACCACAAGAGTTCATTGATGGGCCAAGTCACGACGAAAGATAAACCGACACTTACATAAGGTGGCTGCCAGATACAAGAGACTGAGTATAATTGATATTTATATCCTGACAATTTTTAGACATCACTTCACCTATGCTTATACAACTTTCGTGAAAACTCTCTTTTTCGCAGACTTTTCATCCTGCTCCACTTGCTCATACTTGTCGATAAATTCGGTAGCGTGGTTGAGAGACCACTGATCCTTCGCAAACCTCAGGCCAGCCAAGTTCAGCCCGAGATCATGTACATTTGTTTGGAGCTGAGATCTCAGCTGCTGCTTCACAGCAGAAAGCTGCCTTTTTATAGCCTCATCTTTCTGAGCCGTCAACTCTCTGTAATTGTTGCGAACAAGGAAAAACAGAATTTTGCAAACGGCAGAAAGGTGGGTCAGGTTTTTGCTGATATTGTCCTTATCGGTCCAGATTTGTATAAACTTGAGCATCTTGATAGAATAAGAAAAGGGAAACACAATCAAAGCATCTTCCAACTGAGCAGGCTTGATCTTCAAAATCGTTTGCAGGACATAATCGGGCGCACTCACGTTTAAAGCCACAAGCACTGGATTTCTATTAGGCTCCACCGGTTGTAATGCTTGTTTTCTGAGCTTAAAAGCCTGCATTTGTCTCTGATAATCTTGCTGATCGCTCAGCTCCTTATCTCCGATATCCAGAGCTTCCATAAGCTTCTCTCCGGATTTTAAAGTTTCCACCGTTTGCTTAGATACGCGAGCAACTTCATCTTCGTTATCATCCAAATCCCTTTGAGACTCGTCCATGTCGTTATCGAGATTTTTCAAAAGAGTGCTCTCGTAAATTTCATCCATCTCTTTCTCTCTCTCCTCTTCCAAGAAAACCTCCTCCTCGGTCTCTCTCCAGATTCTTATGCTGTGGTCATGGGAGGAGCTGATGGCAAAGCTAGCGTCTGATGCCAAGGCGAGCCCCCACACTTCGCCTTGGTGTCCGGCGAGTTTTTGAATGCACTCGAATTTATCTCCGTCCCAGTGCTTTACAAGACCATCCTTACTACACGAGAAAAGGTGATGCGACGCGGGCGCAAACTTAACATTCATAATGCTATCCTGGTGTCCAAAGATGGACTTGTGACAGTCTCCGAATTCGAGACCCCAGATTTTGATATTTTTATCGGCAGACGATGTGACAATGAGTTTGGAGTCAAACGAGATATCGATCGACAAAACGGGCAGTTTGTGACCGTAGAGACTCAGGAAAAATTTGAGCGAATCGAAAAAAAACACTTTGACCGTATTATCCAGAAGCGAAACAGAAACAAGTCTCGAATCGGGAGACAGTTTCACTGCCAGCACATCGTCATTCAACTCCAACGTTCTGGAGTGATGCACTTTCATGACTGGGACCTCTTTATTTGTACCGGGAACCTCTTCATTGACAACGCGGAAATCCCAGAATTTTACAGTTTTATCTGCAGATCCTGTTATGAGGGAGCGACCGTCAGGGGTTAAATCAAGTGACCATACTGCGCCCTCGTGAGCAGTTAAAGAATGCAAAAGGGATGAGGTTGCGAGATCGTAAAGCTCAATTTCGCCTGTCCGCGTTCCGATTACAACAAGGGTACCACCGGGTAAGAATTTAACACAAAGAGCATATCCGCATACAAAAGTTCTTATGCAGTTTGTTGTGCGGATGTTCCACACTTTCAGTAACCCGTTGGACGCTGTGGCAAGTAGCATGTTGTCGCTTGAGATATCCACAGAGCGCACGTCTGCCCGATGGCCCTGATGGTCCACGACAAACAGTTTGCTAGAGATCGGGGCGTTGAAGTCATGTTTTTTCACAGACTCCGGCATGGAAATGGAGTGGTACTCTAGCGAGTTATTTGTTAGCGTCAACAGCAATTCAAGTTTGGCGGAGCTTGAGTGGGCAAAAGTTGCATGACGAACTTTAGCTAGAGCTCTAATGGTTGTGAAGGGAGCGATTAGCATGGATATTCTACTGGCTGTAATGGCAGCACCCACTTCAACCGAGTCCAACCCTTTGTCTGATAATCTTTTCTCTCTTTTCTTTGTTGCCTTTTCAATCTCGTCTTCTGTTCGTATTCTGAACACCTCTACTGTCCTTTCAGAATTTTGAACTAGGAAGAACTCGTTTTTACCCACCCGACGGAATTCAATCGCGGTAGCCTTGTGTTTTGATTGTTTCTCAAAGTTCCCAACCTCCACTAGCTTGTCATCATCCTGAGATAAATCAACTTGCCAAACCTTGAGTTCGTGCTCAGCACCCGCAGTCAGCAATGTGTTGCCATATGTGTTCTGCGCCAAAGCCCAGCACTCTCCCGGATGAGCCAAATGCGTCTCCACACATAGCTGAGCTTTCAAATCCCACAGCTTGATAAGTCCATCCTTTGATGTACTTATAAGCCAGTCTTCCATTTCGTCAGCGTTTTCCATTGAGCTGCCATTGCTGACCAGCAAGATCCCTGTAATTTGGTCTTTATGCGAGCGCAGCTTCATCAATCCTGTTTCCCCAATCAGGTCCCACACAATGATATTTGAGTCTCTGGAGCCAGACACAAGCCTCGTTCCTGTGCGGTCAAATCTTAAACAGCTGATAGCAGCACGATGTCCAGTAAACGTTATAAGCACAGAGCCGGAGGTGAGATCCCATAACTTGACGGTTCCATCCTGATATCCGGCAGCTACTAATTGGGACTCAGCATGATGGATCAGGCATGTAGTCTGGGCCGGTGGTGTCGATGAGTTCAGATCTGCTGCTCCCGGCGGGATACCGTCCCTGAGGCGCTGTACAAGCTCACCTGTTTTTATGTCCCACACAAGAATCTCTTCAAGACCAGCCGACAAGGCTTTTCCTGTGGATTTTGAGTTGGAGTCCGAGGGCGGCAGCCACACGGAATTTGAGTTGGAGGCAATCACCCCAAAACAGCTATCCTGTTCGTAACGCTGATACGACTTGACCATTGTTAGACAGATATATAAAAAAAAAAAAAAAAAAAAAAACCGTTTGGGTATCGCACTACTCATTGTTGTGGGGATCTTCCAATCCAGGAACTGCTCATCGTTTTGATTTTTATTATTGAGTGCCTTATTTCAAAAATTTGTCTCATCAACAGAAAACCCCCAAGTCATTTCTGAGCTTTCTGCATTAATAGATGCAGCTCGATCCCCTTCGCCTTTGCTTGACTAGGTTCCCTTATTGTTGTACGTGAACCCATAATTACCGGCCATAATTTATTTTTCATGCATACACTCATGGTTGAGATTGGGTGATTTATGTAGCTAGAATGGATTACCGCAGTAAAAGACCCATCGTAGTTCCGGGGCAGGCTCTGAATGCTCACTGTCGTGACATTTAAAAGGGGCACTGCATCATGAGAAAACAGAGCAAGTACATACTGAGACGGGAAATCAAAACATCACGACAGGCCAGGATTACAGCTGAGAAGATTGGACGAAAACTTTTCAGTAGAGCGGGTGAAACATAGCTTGAGACTGCTGTAACATCAAATTATTTCGCCATAGACATCGTTAGTCAAACATGACTGAAGGAAGAGTGATTTTCTGGTTTTGAAACTCGGGATTTCACAACATCAGCGTGTGGAATGGGTTTCATCTTAAAGTCTGCTCAACTGAGCCAGGTTCAATGTCTCCGCTTTCATTGAGAGAATCGCAACCGAACATCATCCTCCTGGTATAAGACCATCTCTTTACTGAGATCGATTAGAGCTTCCTTTTCTTTTCAGTTGTGTGTAGCTTAACTGTGTCGTCGAGAACTAGGCATTCGGCTGCGCAGTTTGAGAATCACACATCAGAAGACAGTGGAACGTATCAGTGAAAGAGGCAGCAAAAAGCGGAATTTGACACCATCTTTTGAGAGGAGTGCGGTCGGCAGACTGGTGTATAGCACTGAGATACTCAAATACCGAGATTGATAGAAAATATGCAGTTGTTAGGGATCTCTCTGAATATTTGCCCTCCTGATGCAGATTCATGCCATACGGAGCTGTAGCCCATCTATGTTGGATGGGTGCGATAGGATGAATACTTTTCTCAACAAGGTATCACCATTTTCGAGACAGTCGGCAGGTTGGATACTTCTGTCTTTCCTGGAACCTCCTGTGACTAGCGCATTTGATATTTGCCTTCTTTTAGATGGAGCCAGCTATTTAGAGCTAATAAATCTGCAAGCACATGCAACGCTGACATGCAATAAGCCTCCGTACACCATTCAAGATCTTCCAATTTAAAAATTTTATAGCAGGTCGTCGTCGCATTCATCTATTTCAGTCTTGATTCTCACTCAGATACTCCACAAACTCGTCAATTATGCTTGGCCAGGCAGCCATTTCATCATAGAAATCCAGACCTTGTGCGGCTTCCCACTCAACCATAAAGTTAAACAACATGTTCCACTGATCTCGATTTATGGCGTACTCCCATTTCTCATCAGTAAACTTACACCATGTATCCACCTTGTCGTGGAATTTGTCGTGAATCATCAACTTCCAATAATCGATCGCTAACTCTTTCGGTATTGTGCGAGATCCCTCTTCTAACAAAAATTTAAAAGAGTAAAGATAAATCCTCTTCAAAAAATCTATGTCCGTCTCCAACTGAGCATTCATCTTCTTGCAATGCTTTCTCATCTGCTCGATGTTATTGATTCAGGGCGTTAGTAGGCTGAGAGAAACTATACTTACCCCAGATTATTCCAGCCTGTGACGAATGCGTCCTTTTGAAAGACTCCCGTAGTTGGTGATTTCAGCAATTCTGCAAGAGCCAGTACCACGCGATCCTCAGGCTCAAGCTTCAAGTCCTGAATGTACTGTAAAGTGCCATCGATGCCAATGAAATCTTCGCTCGGTTCTTAAACATTAGAAGACAAAACACAAACACGTACCTTTGTATCCTTCGAATATCGCCTCTAAATACTCATTCTTCACCTCTCCAGTCATGTTTGTCTCTATGTATGCATTCACGGCATCTTGCAGGTTCCACTTGTAGTGTGTCAGCCATTCGTCTGCAGCATTGACATCTGCGTTCGTTACACTCGAGAACTCTTTTCTCAAAGTCCCTTTATTCTTGGGTGGCTATTTGGTTAGAGTGACATTTTGAGCGTAAACGCACCATGATAGGGTCAATATATATAGGCGCATATATATCCTGCTCATGAACACAATCAAACTGCGAAGAGAGCATTTCCAGAGTGTATTTCGTCCTCCTGAAGAGCAATTCGGAGACTTGGCACAGGATCTCGATGTATATTGGGATTTGGTGATGGAATGGGTAGTAGGGGTTCTTTCTGATATCTCTAAGGAGTTCCCGGCTCCCACCCCGAGAATCAAGCAGTCATTGAAACTGATCTGCGTTAAGGAAAACCAAAGATTCATTGAAACTCTGATCTCAATGACGCGCAAATCAATCCTTCCTCAAGTTCAAGATTTACTCAAAATGAGTCATCCGATTACCACCATAGTTAAATATGTAGAATACTCCACCGCCAAAGTTTCGTTTCTGCTAAAGTCAGTCTTCATCGAGACCAGCGATAAAAGCTTTGTTTGGAGAAACACTGTTCCATTGTTTCGAATGCTGCTTACAGCCCCGTCCATAAGTGATGAGCTATATGTGTGGCTGCGAAACTCTTATGGAGCTGACGATCCAACAGCACATCGTGAAGCGTGCAACTATGCAGCTCTTCTCGATGCAATTGGCATGTCAGAGTACCTCCACGAAGCGCTGCTAGACATTTCTCGTAAAAAAATCGTACACCACGTGACAACGAGCTACTCCAAAGTGTGGGATCATCCGGTTCTCAACGACTCGAAAAGCTTTATCCACAGCCAGCTGTACCCCAAATTGACCGCGCTCAGTAATAACTTTTTCGATGAAAATGTACTCATCTCGCTGATGCGGGGGGAAATCGTTCAAGTGAGAATAAGAGAAAGTTTCGATCTAATTTGCAGTTTTCCCTCGTCGAAAGTGGCACTGGAAGAGTTGTATCAGTGTACGTCCACGTCTGCTGAGAGGTCCGACCTGGTTGAGCAATTTGTGTTACTGTACTCGAAACAACTACTTCATCCTGGTTCTAACACTGTGGATATAATCAAGTTTTACACAACCACCATTGAAGCCTTTCTCATAATAGATCCGCGCGGAGTGCTTTTAGATAAGGTGTGCAGACCAATTAGAGAGTACCTTAGAGACAGGGAAGACACGATACAAATCATTGTTTCGGCTCTTCTTGACGTGACAGATGCCAACCCGCTCAAACAGCTGGCTTACGAATTGCGCTCCGAAAAGTTTGGCCAGATCAATAATGAGATACGGGTTCATGAGATCGATGATCTTAAAGACTTGAATTGGGTGCCCGTACCCATCGATGCTTTGCCTGATTTCAAGCGCAACAGAATCGGCGACATAATCGAGTCTCTCATATCGCTTTTTGACTCTAAGGAGGTTTTCGTCAACGAGTTTGTTGAAGTATTTGCGAAAAGATTGCTTAGTATTCCTGGGTACCTTGTTGGCGAGATCTTGCATGACTTGAAACTGCTCAGGTCCAGGTTTGGAAGCTCAGAATTCGATAACTTGGATGTCATGGTGAGAGATGTTCAAGAATCAGAGCAGTTGTATAATGTGATTGGTGCTGGCGATGTGCAATTACAGCCAAAGATTATATCGCATCTTTACTGGCCGGAAACTATGCCTCGAGATTTGGGCACGGGCATTCCTGGGTTCCTTCCTGACTCTGAAGCGTACAAGAGAAGATATGCTGCGATTAAAAAGGGCAGGCGGCTAGAAATGATTCCATATGCTGGTGTTGTTTCTCTGGAGATTGAGTTGCAAGACCGCACTCTGGATTTTAACGTGCCTGTTTCTTTTGCCGCTGTTATTTGCCTTGTTCAAGAGTGTTGCATGAGCGAGATCTCGCTGGACGAGATCTGCTTGAGGCTGGGAGCGAGTGAGTCGTACGTCATCCCGGCCATTGAGTTTTGGGTGGATTCACAAGTGCTTCTAAAGCTTGAAAATGGAAATTATGGGATTGTTGAGTCACTCGAACATTCTTGACTGATTCTACGATCAGATTGTTTTAGAGGAAAGTTGAAAGCAGCCGCATTTGTCAGCCTGTGTAACTGATCAGGCCTATGATAAACATAAAATTCCAGTCAGGATCAAACTTCATTACACTAACGAAAATAAGGAGACTCCAAATGAGCCAACCATCATTACCACTCTCACCATGTGGAGCCTGCTCCAGGTCTTGAGCAATTCATGGAATTTCGATACAGAAACTAGATCTTTGGATTCAGCTTCCAGCAGCTTTCCTTGTTCCTTAAGGCTCTTAATGTTTTTCATCATGAAAAGCAAGGTGAATGGAATAATGGAAAAACTCATTCCAGACGCAATGGCCAACAATGCCCATGAAGGAGAGCCCAAGCTTTTCAAATTATACGAAGCAAGACCTAACAAGACTGTCTGCAGGACACTCAACGTGGGAAAAGTCTTGGCACCTGAAGTGTATGTCTCATCCCATTGTCTGAACCCCACAACGGCTGGTGCTCTTTGAATAAGAGGTACTGAGTTAGTAGAGATGTAAAGACCCGAGCCAGCCGAAATCCCAGCAGCAAATGTTCCTATCAAATGAGTTAATTGGACGCTTGACATTATTGCGAAGCGGAATGTTTTGGATTTTTTTTGGTCACGATTGCTCGGCTGAAGTAATCTCCGAGAAAGGTGTTCGACTCCCGATTAGGGTATTTGTTATTTGATACCAAAGGACTGACATGCCATTCGATTGGCTGTTCCGATAAAGTTTTCAACTCTATGGTCGGGCCATGACGGTTGTTTGAGAACCGTTGTAGAGTGCATAATGGCTGATGATTTTTGGTTGCGCGAATAGTATTTGGGTCACTCTTTGAGTAATTGGAGAGCATAGAATATTTAGTCTCCAGCTTGATTCTTGGCTTTTTCGCAGTAATCGAGACCGCATTCTGACATCTCCTTTATTCTGTCTTTCTCGGAGCCTTCTTTGACTGCGCAGAGTCAACTACGAGTCGTGACTTTGAGTTAAACTGGGGGACATAGCAAAAATATCTCTCCCACACTCGGTATATTGTATTATCACTGAGGAAGAAATCATAGAAAACTTGAGAGAACAAGAAGAAATAAGAATGAACCCCAAGACAGAGCCCAGTAATTGAGCAAGAAGAAATACCAGCAAGGAATTCTGGGAGTTGCCGTAGTTCTTTCTGCTTCTTTGTATCGAGCTTAAACGCATCATCAAGATGCAAAGGAAGCAATGAGACGGCAAGTCTACCAAGACAATTAATCGGGGAGCCTTTATCTCTCGCTTGTTTCCTTTTTTCACGGCAAGCCGGGTTATCGAAGACTGGTCCCGCCTTTGCCTATTTCTCAATAAGGTGATCCAAGAATCTGAGAATGTGAATATAACGATTGACACCACTGTGACCTTGATGCAATTAAGCACGGAATTGGTCAAAGTATGTTTGTCAGATTCGAGGGAGAATTACTCGATTTGCAAACCGAAATCTCTCAACAGCAGAATGATTAATTGTCCCAAGCTCTGCTCGGCGCGCCCAATCACTTTGACGAATTCCGGTTTTATTGAAAGAACATGACATAATCCTCTCGGGTATGAGACTCTTTGCTGAGTGAGACTCGATGAGATGTTTGAACCTTCACAGTGTATATATAAGTCTGTGTGCATGATTAGGCAATTGGATGCGCCACATGAATAGACTTTCGTCGTGGAATTTACGAGCACGAGAGACAGCTAAAGGCGGGCATTTGTCATCGGTCTTTGAAGAAGAGTGCGTTGGACAGACTCAAAGGACGTGAGATTAGTGGAGAAGGAACATCTGTGAGAGAGATGTCTCTTCTAGTTTGGCTTCTCCTGAGTCATATTCATACGTTCAAGCTTTGTGGCCTTTCAACAGAGGATGATGTAACTCTTGAACACGAGATCTTACGCGTTAGGTGTGACAACCCGTACACCGTAAATGGGAGCTCCTACTAGCATCTCATCTCAAGCAAATTTGAGGCGCTTTACCTCAAATCTTGGGCGTTCCTCAAATAGTTTGCGTTGGTTTATACATCGCTGTAATAGCTTGGACTAGCTATATGTCAGTTACTTAGACAGAAACCAAGATCTATCGAGTGGCAGACAGCTCTTTGTATAGTCCACATAAGGTTACCACTAGTATACGAGACTGTGATTCATCTGAATCGCAAGGTTAGAATTCCTCAGGCGATGTTAATAACGCAGTTATGCTAGCGTTTTTTTTTAAAGGTTAGATCCTGGTCCAGTGATCATAAAATAAGAGTTGGATTCAGCATGCGGTGAAATTCTCTCTACAATGCGTTCCGAAACACGTAGCAGCTACGCATGCTCACACCATATGCCATAAGCTGGAGTAAGCCATTACATAGTCATGATTTTAGACTGAGGCAAGGCGAGTAGTCGACTGGAAAAGTTGAAAGACCCGCCGAACCTGGAAACTAATTAGATACAGGTCCAGTAATAAACGCTATAGGTGTATAATTGGCGCGCGCGAGACTTTTCTCTATTGGGCGCATATGGGAGTGCACTAGAATCCTTTTGATGCTTTAATTAGTGCATTGAGGTAGTTTGTAAGATTTTGATGACAATGAATTTATAAGAGGCAGTCTAAAAAGAAAATTTGTGGCCTTGGTAGTGTGGAGAACTTTTGTCTACTGAACGTGCTACGAAAGTGCGTTTACTCACATAATATGGTAGGTTTCGAAATTCCAGTGTATGAGACTAGATTCAGATCAAATCAGCGACTTCAAATAAACAAAATTGATTTCTGCGATTTTCAATGCGGAGACATTTTGTCTACTAAACCTG
Source organism: Citeromyces hawaiiensis (assembly GCA_030567395.1). NCBI lineage: Eukaryota > Fungi > Ascomycota > Pichiomycetes > Pichiales > Pichiaceae > Citeromyces > Citeromyces hawaiiensis. The sequence continues at coordinate 79,297 of JAJLSF010000306.1, forward strand.
CTCCGAATATTCGGATCACTCACAGTAGGTTATATACGCTATGTTTAGAGTGAGGTACATGAGCATATGCATGTTCATGCACGGATGACGGAATGGTTGATCTAGAACGCTCGTTTCGACAAACATTGATAGGCCATTGCTCGTGCTTTACAGCACTCAGGTAATCATGTAAAGAAGAATAACGGCACTGCATTAAACCGTACTCTTGTCAGCCATATAGTCGTCGGATATCGGTTACTTTTCTGATCAGTACTAACTGCAAGACGAAAAGCTGTTCTAGGCAAATTAAGAAATCAGCCATTTTTTAGACTAATCCTCTACCGACACCTAAATAACCCCACATCTGCATAAGCTGAATCGAGAAAAGTGACTAAAAATCTTGGGACATAAACTCCCAGACTGCGGAAAAAGCAAACTTTTATTTATCGTCTATTTCAAGCACTTTCTCAATTGCCAGAAGTACGTCATCCCCAACCGTTGAGAGCTGCTTCTCGTATGAAGGACTCGAAAGCCTCTCATGAATCACTTTATCCAGCAAAACCCGTAATTGCTTGATGAGCACACCATTTTTACACCACGTCCGGATTGGCATCCAGCTGTCTAGAACAATCCCGGGAGAAGGTTTCCCATCGCGCACACAAGACAGATCATATGTTAGAGAGCCTCCGAAAAGCAACACCGCCAAGGTAGTTGTGGGGGTCAAATCCCGCAAATACAACTTCGTTGTATAATGAGACGAGGAGTATACGGCAAAAGAAGACCTCAGATGAGTTGATGCAGAAGAAATCGCCTTTGGTGTTGATTCATCGAGTGCGGCCAGTTCAGAGGACTGGGTTTTCCGCGACTCAAACCACACTGAGGAAGGATGCATGAATGCCCTGGTAGCCGGAAGATGTTCCTTTGATCCAGTCATATCGTTTTCTCTCACTTTTTCTATGTAGACTTCATTTCTGATCCACAATTTTGTATTCTTGGCTTCAGGGTCCTTTGCTACGGCCCCTGAAGAGCTTTGTAGGAATTTCGGGTTCGGCAGCTGAACGCGAGCTATTTGAGGATAGAATGCGGTTGTAACTATGGCGCGAACAATTTTTTCACGGTTGGCATTTCTGTTGAGCACTCTATGAGATTCTGATTTTGCAGAGTAACTCAAAGGAACAAATCCAAGATCCTTCAGCAGATTAAGATACTGAGATCTGGTCGACTCGATATCCTTTACCTTCATGTAAGAGAGAAAATTGTCAGCAAGAAACTTTCTCGCCTTGGACTTGAGTTTGATGGTCCCGTACGTTTGCAAAGCATTCAAAGCAGCGTATATGTCGCCCTGCCCCTTGCTAAAAGATTCCTGAACCGTTTTGAGTTGGTCTCTGTTTTCGGCTTGAGCAACGAATGGATTACCAGTCACTGCTAACGCTGCAAGGGTGAGACAGGTATCCAGACAACCCAAGATGGTACCGAAAATGAGTAATTTACCTGACATTAAGTCTGCCGGGATCAGCGAAAGAAATCTCCCCAAGTTTGTAATCTCATCCTGCGAAATGGCACCAATCTCTGTAAGAAACTGACTGGATTTCTGAACTTGAGTATCGTTTGGAGGATCAAGCCCTTGACCAAGAAAATCTCCGACATTGGAGATCCCCATCGCTTTGACAACAAGATAGAGATTCTCCAGTCTTGTTCTTTTGATTTCCGGAATCGGCTGCGGAAGCATTGCATCCTCTGTATCTTTGGTATACAGTTTAAAACAGATACCCTCTCTTATACGGCCAGCACGACCCCTTCTTTGCTTGGCTTCAGCTTGAGCGCACCAGCCTTCTATGAGCTTTGTGGAGTTGAGAGACGCGTCATAAAAGACATTTTTTGAACGGCCAGTATCGATAACCGCAACAGCGTCTGGAATGGTTATAGACGTCTCAGCAACATTGGTAGAAGCTATCACTTTACGCAAACCCCTTGGAGGTGATTGAAAAACTCGCTTTTGGTCATTGGAGCTGAGTGCTGAATGCAAGGGCAAGATCCAAAAAGAGGTGCCCCTTGACGAAATGCTCTTCATACATTTGTTGATCTCCATTACTCCTGGAAGAAAAATCAAGATGGACCCATTGTCTCCCTTTTCCAAAAGCTCTTGATCAACGTTTGTGACCAGCTCCGCAATGAGGTCGTAGTTGATATTCCCCTGCTGAAAGAAGTTGGAACCGGGTTTCGGGGTGATGAACTCTCCATCTCTGTCGATTCTAAAGTTTGTTCTTTCCAACACATCGTCGAGGTAGTAATCGGTGATGGGGAAGGTTCTTCCCTCGATATGGATATGAGCCACGGGGAAATTGAAGTAGTTTGAAAAAATCTTGGTATCAATAGTTGCCGACATCAGCACCACTTTGAGCTGTGGGAACTTGACCATGATCTTCTTTAAAATGATCAATAGAAAATCAGAGTCAATCGAGCGCTCATGCACCTCGTCAACAAATATGTATCCCACTGTGGAGAAAATAGAACCCTTTGACTTTTCCGTTAACAAACTTTGTATCATCCGCAATAGAACTCCTGTAGTCACAAATGACAATCGCGTAGACGGTCCTGTTTTATTTTCTCCTCTTATGATGTAGCCTGTTTCATCCCCCACTTTATCGCATCTCTCATCCGATATCCTCTCGGCCAGCCCAATAGTTGATATTCTTCGCGGCTGAGTACATATGATCGACAGGTTGTTTTCTCCCTTGCTGAGCATTTCGTCTAGGATAAATTGCACAACCTGGGTCGACTTTCCTGATCCCGTCTCACCTGTGATCAGAGTAACTTTACTCGACTCGATAGCGTCAATTAGTTGCTGTTTTTTTCTCCACGCCGGAAGTCTAGCTCGAGACGCTAAAGAGTTTTGAAGATTTTTAGATTCAAAGCGTTGTTTGTGCTGTTTCTTTAAGGTTGTCTGATCCACCTCGAGTTTCGGGTGGAATGAATTTCTGGGCGCAGATTTTCTAATGCTGGAAACTTTGGCATCCTTAACATCTCTAGCAATGGATTCCTCTAGATCTGCATCAAATAAAGGTCCTGGACTTTCGATGATTTGAGATATGTGTTCCTCTACCCAGTCAACCATGTCGAAAATCATGCTGTTTCCTAACAAACTCATCTCCAGTACATGCTGAAGCAAACGCTTGATAACAGATACACGAATGTAGCCAGCCAGATGAAAGGACGGGTTGACAACGGCAATCTGTATTCCAGGCGCACCCCAGGGATAAGTCTCTGACTTGAAAACTTTCAAAGCCAGCAAATTTGGCTGCAAATTCTGTGGCTCCAGTGATATCTGTATCACCTCAGGTGACACGGTGGTGAGTCTGTTATCGTAAATAACTTTCAAACTCTCCAGCTCCTCTTGCCAAATCTCATTGGAAAGGCCTTCGGAACAACCTTGGGCGCTATGAAAGTTAATCAAGCTCTGAGTCAGGTGAACGGATGCTAATACCTCATCACCGTTACACAACGTAAGGGCATCGAGTATCTGGGCTTTGCTGACTCCGCTATCTTGCATCCTCTTCAATGTATAGTCCTTCTGAATGTCTGTCGAGACCTTGAGGGAGACATTGGATTGGTTATCTTGCTTGGCAAAAAAAGAAGGAAGATCGTCTTCCGGGATGTGGAAAATAAGCCATTCCAGTGAATCTGTGAAGCGAGATGTATAGAGGAGACTCTCGTCGATATGAGATCGCCGAAATCCCAGCTGCTCTAGACTTTCAGTGTACGATTCATTTTCTTCCTTATGTTTGTCTGTGTCTTTTTTGCGCTGCTGCGTCCATGAGAGATGGTTCTTAATAGAACGCTCAATCAACTCGCGCGAATCAGATGTAAGGTCAATGAAAGGAGCTTCTTGCCATACTTTCCGGGGAAACGTTATTTCAGATCTTACCTGCTTAAAGTTGATGGTAGACCGAGTCTTTGGGTTGTTATCAGATTGTATCTGAATCACCGGTTTTGATGTCTTTGCCGCCTGCTCTTTACGAGCTTGCAACTCTTTTGCCCTCCTTTCTTGAGCTTTCCTTTGCTCCATGACAACATTGAACGGGTTGTCATTGAACAAATCCTTTGCTTTCGCAGGGTTCTCTTTTGCCAATGTTTTACGAGCACTTTCCAAATCAAGCCACAAGTCTTTGTGGTTTTTTGGCAAAACCATGTGAAGATTCTTACCGGAAGATATACGATGCAGAGCATACGTAGCAGCCATATGACGAGCTTCCAAGCTTGTCTCTTGAGGTTTCACTAGGTCTGGTGGAGGTACCATTCTGACACTTATAACTTGCTGATCTTTCGGGTTTTTCCATCCAAGAATCGCAGAGCCAATGTAGCCGCCTTGACTATGCTTCATGTCGTATTGAACCTTTTCCCATTTGCTTTTCTGACAGTGTTCGTGGAGGAGCGATCCGGGAAGCTTCCCAGTCCAGCTCGAACTGTTTGTGACGATTGATCTATTAGCGGCTCGGGCCTGTTTTTGGTCATCGTCTAGATTTGTTGACTTTCCCTTTCCTTTTGATTTCCCGGACTGATCCTTAGTGTCCACTGGTGGAGCGGGTTCGATTTTTTTACTTTTTTTAGCCATCTGTTTCTTCTTTTTTGTTATAACCACGCGTAATTGCGACGAAGCGTAAGCTTAGGACTTTGAAGAATCAAAAAATGAGGAAATGGTGTACGGGAGTGATGTGACATTTTTTTCGTAAGATCTTTTTTGCACTCGATTTTGTCGTTCTTTTTATTGTGACTTGAGAGGAGGTGGAATGGGATTGGACATCTTGGAAAAAAAGAGATCTAGGTTATGTTATCTATATTTATGCAATAATTCCTGGTAATAATTTCTTGACGTTTTCCTTTCGACAACCGGACAGTAATCAGTTCTTTTTTCGTGAGATTGTTGACTTTTAATGGGACATTTGACAATAAGGGGCGCCCCGTAGCCGAAACTGGGATGCAGGATTGGACTTGTGATGATGCAACATGCTGACATATCTGCAGAAGGTTATGGTGCTTCGACACAGCTCCACTCTCTCGAGGAAGCTGGGATGTGTATTCCAGAGTAGCCAAGGATATTTCTCCTTCTGCAGGTGAACATTTTTGAACGAATTTTTCTCATAGTGAGTGAAGAGATTGCTCCGAATGTCACACAGTCTTATCAAGTCTACATGCAGAGGATTCGTCTCGAGAACTATCGGGATTTGGAAAGGAGTTGCGACGAAGCGTAGCTGATAAAACAGAAATGGCGAAAAAAACACATAAATAAGGTGTAATTCCTGTAAGCGTTATAACTTGCAATCTGCGAAACCCCTACAATTCCTGCTATTTCCACTCGCTAACTACCGAAAACCGTCTGAGTTGAAACATATGACACCTTTTATCAAAGAATAAACGCGAGACATCTCAACTTTTTTCTCAACCTCTGTGTCTCCTTTACTTCTACGGTCATACTCAAAGATTGCAACTACTGAGGTCAACGAAGGTTTGCGACAGATGCAAAGATGCAAAGATGCAAAGATTTTCTTCCTCCTTTGTTGATTCAACCCCGAGGAAAAATAGGGGAGACGGTTCTGGGAAAGAAGAAAGCAATCTGTTTTGCACCGGCACCTTCCTCGGATGTCCACGATCAATTGTATTCATGATGTATTTCAACCTTTTTTACATGAATAATACGTATCGCAAACCGAAACTCAGCTTCAGACACATTCTGCACGCGTCTCTGTAAAAAGACTGTCACATGAGCGAAAATTCAGAGACTGTCGTGATAGCTATCTTCTTCTGTTTATTCAACAGTGACTCTGCTGTAATGAGTCTGACTCAATTCTACAAATGCGTTAACAAACCACGTCAATCGGGGGATGTATTGCCTTATACAGATATAGCGAGCGTCCTGTCCAAAATGAAATCGCTTATTACCTTCTATCATACCCCGATTCATATGAAACAATAAGCTGTGTGACAGACGCAGAGACTGTTTAGAACAGGCACAAAAAGTGATTTTTTTACAGCCTTCCCTTTGATGAAGAACTTAAAACCAATGAATTCACACAACAGTATCAATCAAAAGATGTTTTCTCCCAAACTTGTCTGTGTATTGAGAACAAGGCAAATACTGACAACCTTGCTAGGTAAAGAGGAAAGGAAGAGCCAAAGGCTGTTCAATCATCCTGGTCAAATTTCTGTCTCATCGTGTACCTGTTTCTTGATGATCGATTGAACTTTGAAGTTTCATAATACACCTTCTTTCAAGCTCATGGGCCGTTCAATGGTGTATTTAAAGGTACTTTTGTTGATTTTCGCGTGGCTCGGTTCGATGCTTCACGAATCGTCTATACAAAGTGGTGGCCGCTATGAAGGGTATGGTGACAGAGGATCAGAGATTGAGAACAAACAAATTGGGGACTAGTTATGATGTGGTTTGTTTATTCAGCTACGAATTCCTACTACAGACTTTCCACCACCACAACCAGACATTATTGGCTATTGTTATGCACCGCGACACTACGGCATGACTATTACTGACTGATAGTTGTCGCAAGGTTTATTGATCCACGGAGTTACAAGAGACATATACACATCCAGAAGCGTTTTTTCTATACTCTACATATCTCCGTTGGGGTTTATGCTTTTTTGTTTTCGCCTTAAGGGGGACATCCCACACCTTTATGCACCTTTTCATTCTAAAATGCCACAGCTCTGCATAAGTACGCGGGCGGGGCAATTGACGGTGATCTACCAACATCACTCTCGCTAACATCATGGAGTCAAAGAACCAAGATCTCATCAAGTTTGCCTACCGAAATCTACCGAGTGTTCCTCACTGCGACAACTATGAGCGAATGATCAGCGGAATGTTCTATGACCCTTGCGACCCGCTCTTGGCCAACGCGAGAATCATCAATCACGATTTTGCAGACGACTATGGCGCCATACGGGTGAAAAACTTTGACTCAATTGAAGCATACTCGGAACATAGAAGACGTCATATTGCTCAACTGTTTGGCAAGGTTGGCAAAGGTGTATTCATCGAAGCGCCCTTTCGGGTTGATTACGGTTATAACATCTGTGTTGGTGACGATTTTTATGCCAACTTTAACTTGGTGCTTCTAGACTGCTCTGTTATCAAAATTGGGAACGGTGTAATTTGCGGACCAAACGTAACTCTCACCACTGCAACACACCCTATTGGGATTGAGGAACGCAAGCAGGCAAAAGAGTATGCTCTCCCAATAACGATCGGCGATAACGTGTGGCTTTCGTGTAACGTTGTTGTACTTCCTGGCGTATCAATCGGCGAGAATAGTATTATCGGTGCAGGTGCTGTAGTGAGTAAGAATATCCCGCCTAATTCAGTGGCTGTTGGAGTGCCGGCTAGGGTGATAAAGACGCTGGAGCTGACCGATGATCGCAAGACTTGGATGCAGTGAATTGTGCATGAGAACACTTGATTGAGCAATAAGACAGCTTTATTGAAAGAATAGATAGCGTATAACGTAAAGAATGTAAAAAATGTTCTTGCAGGCTTTTAGTTTTTGCGAGCGGATGGCGGTGGTTGTAAAGGCGGCCTATACTCAGGAGGAGTCGTTTCATGAGATGAAGAGCTACCAACACCTGGATCATAGACACCCGACTGAGGAGGAGGAGGAGGCCCCGAAGGACGAGAAAACTGGCTCATCTCCACGTCAGGAGAGGCTCCATTGGGATGCGAGGGAGCTGGAGCAGACACTCCGGTGTCATCGGAAACAACTCCACCTTGTTGCGGTGCACTTGGTTTCTGCGCATTGGGATTGACGTGAAAGTTCCCATACTGGTCGTAGAACCCAGCGTCATTAGGCATAGCGTCTGCGCTGTATGGAGGAACCGCATTTGGCTCGGCAGAATTATACTGCGTTTGCGATTGATGATACGAAGGTGGAGTTAGCCACGCAGTTCCTCTAACGGGTTTCGCCCCTCGTCTTATCCTTCTTCTGTTGATACGGAAAGTGTAAAGCAAAAATATCACCACTAGTACGATAAAGAGAGCGAAAAAACCCCATCGGGCTCCATTGCTCTCCTCTCCCCAAGCTATAAGAAGTTAGTCAAAAAAAGAAAAAAAAAGACGGAATTCTTCAACGTACAGTTATAATTTGCTCGTTTGTATTGTTTCGGTAAGATTGGCATCCTTTGGATATGTCTATTTGTCAGCCTAACTCTCTCTAATTTCTGTAGGTAGAAGACGCAGATCTTTTGGTGGACGCACTACCTCCGATAAACAAATGCAGAGAACAAGAAGGGTGTACTTGACCCCAAGTTTGGGAAAGTATGGCTGTAGATTTGTAAACCTAACGCTTAGGTCTATTGTTGAGGTGTTCTCTTCGTCATTAACCGCCATCGAAAATGGCATTTTAACTGGAGATAAGATAACCTTGGTATTTAACAGGCAACTAATGTAAGCACCTATGTGTCTGTAGTACTAATCAAGTAAACGGAAAGTTGATCTATCGTTTAAGCATTTCGAGATAGAGATGCTTTCCCAGATGCAAAAGTTTAGTGAGTTTGTCTTGATTTAGTCTCCTAATCAGATAGCTTGCTACTTAAAAGTGGTTCACCTGCTGTATGAAACGCTTTGCCACGGTGAAATAATCACAAAACGAGATGTCTACTACAGAGACGTCGGGCTTTTCAAGCGGCAGTCGACTGTAGACCAGATAATTGATGTGCTGTGCGAGAGCCTCGAAGTTGAGCTTTTCCAACTGGGCTGCGCAGCCACTCAAAAGGGTTTACTTTACGGAGACGTGAAATTTTACTATCATAACAGCACATCCAATGGATGCAAATCTGAAAGTCTCAAGCCTATCACACTTACAAAAAAGATGGGGGTAAGATCTACTGTAAGAGAAAACTAACTAAAGCCGTCCCTAATTCCGCTTGTAGACAGCCACACGGTCGTATGCTGCGACACACCACCTGAATGTGTCATCATTGTAGAAAAAGAAGTGAGTCTCATCCTGCTGCAGTTACTGACAAAAAGGCAATTTTTAGGTTGCTTTGCAACTATAGCAAAAATCGCATCGTAATCACAGGAAAGGGCTTTCCAGACAAGCTGACAAAGTACTTTTTATTGCAACTCAGTCATAGTTTGCCAAACGTTCCAATATTTGGTTTGTTCGACAGCGACGTATACGGGCTCATGATTTTGAAAAATTATGCGTTTGGCTCGATTAAAGCTGCAAACAAAAATCAACACATTCCCATCTCATATGTCGGAGTGAAACTTCTTGACTATAAAGATGGGTGGCTGGACATAAAAATCCGAGACTTTAAAATCATGACTCGTTTTCTACACACCCTTGAAGATTTGTTAAAGGAATCTGACACAACTGAGACTCTCAAGGCTTTGAAGCAGGAAACACAGAGAGGTATGTTTCTTTGGAAGAAATGTGAAATGAATGTCATCTCAGGAGTCGAACCAGAGTTTTATTCTTACGCAGAGAAAGCCATACACCGAGTCACGGAAAAATGCTCAGAAAAAATAATGCCGAGATTTTCCCCCGCATGCATCAAAGAGGGGAACCACGTGTTGGGTGAATCAGCAAGTGGCCCCTCTTTTCCGAATTTCTCCACCGGCTCAAGTGGAATGAATTGTAGCTTTCATCACTGATAGTGTACAATCTGCCGTTTTTAAGTAGAATGACGAAATCTCATGCACGATATCGGGTGAGCTGCAGATTTTTCCGACGTTCGGAATAACTCATGCATGTTTCAGATGCACGTCGTCTCCTCTCGATGACCAGAACCGTAAATGTCAAGTGGCTCTTTGTGCCGAGGAGGGATCTCAATCTTATATGATGTGTTCCTCCTCTTATTATTCTCCTCTGAGTTAGTCGTGCAGAGATGTAACACGTCAGGTGACAACACCTTAGAATCATTCCACTTTTTCCGCCAGTACGCGGATCGGCTGCAGAGCGGAGAAGCAGCTATGCATGACGCATTTGATTTTTCCGAAAGTAATTTTATCTTTGCCTCAGAACCCCATCACAATGACATTCCATCGTCACCAACTCAGCATTGAAACCGAGCCCGGATCATGCTGCTCGTCTGCCATGACATCGAGAGCCGCCACAAGAACACATTCAGCATCTTCCATCCCCACTCTCCTTAGCTCCTCCCCGATTACCCCGTCGAGCTCGGGAAGTCTCACGCCAGAGCTGACTCCTAGAGATATACAGCTTGAGCTGGGTGATCTCAACTGTCGTTTAAACACGCTTGATTTGATGGACAACAAGGAAAACAAGATTGTAAACTGCGATGATGACGACTTATTCGCAGTAATTGAGCCTGAAAATTGCTCTTGTCCTAAAAACATAAAATGGGTGGTAATGCTTGTAGGGCTACCTGCTTCAGGAAAATCCACAATTACGCGTGATTTGATGCTGTATCTGGCTGGGTTGAAGAATCTCCATCTCTCATCAAAAGTGTTCAATGCCGGCGATATCCGGCGGCGTTCTATGAAAGATTTGGCAAAGTCGGCAGATCTTTTCGACTTTAATAACAAATCCGCATCTGAAATGCGAGAAAACTTTGCCAAGGTGGCATTGGATAATCTTTTGACAGATCTCGTTGAGACGGATCTTAATGTGGGCATTTTTGATGCCACCAACTCTACCAAGACTAGGCGCGCATATATAAAGAAAACCGTTGACAGGAAAGCGGCAGAGTGTGGCCAAAACATCAAAGCTATGATTCTTGAGGTCAAGTGCCCCGACTTGGCTATAAGGCGATACAACATTGAATGCAAAGCCTCCAATCAAGATTATGCCGGTATGCCGAGGGACCAGGCGATTTTAGACTTTATTTTGAGAACTGAAAAGTACGAGGCCGCGTTCGAGCCCATCACCGAAAACGAGCTGGTCCAATTGGGGACCGGCTACGTTTCTATTTGTAACGTTGGAGAGTCTGTGATGTACGACATTGATTGCTTCAATGGTGATGATTTGCATTCAAAAAGAAAAAATTACTTGAGCGACAGAGTTTTCAAGCACATCTACGCCTTTGTGAGACAGTATAGAGCCGATTTTGCCTCCAAATACTTGCATGCGATCGAAAAGTTTTATTTCGAAGGCGGTTACAAAAAAGTGAAGCCAACCAAACGGCTGCACTAATGATCAATATTTATAGAGTTTACGATTGGGATAAGAAAGGTTTTTATGAGATTGTTGTAGTGGAAGTTTTCTGAGATTGGACGAGTGCCTCGGTCGAAGAAAGTAAGGTGATATGTGGTGTACGGGAGTGACGATTGCATGAGCCTTGCAGATTCTCTCTTCGCGTAGTCTAAGCCCACAGAGTTATCACTCAATAACTCATATTGGCTCTGTTAACTCCGCCCAAACAATTCTTTCAAGTCAACAGATTCAATGAAAGTCTGGAAAAGACAAGCAAAAAAGTTTTTTTTGTCTCTCATGCCATTTCCTCCGTGCAGCCTCGATTACCCCTAATAGCTCTGCTGTAGCCGAATTGTCCCAAAACGAGTAATTTATAAGAGACTAGTAGGGCTGTGGCATAAAGTCAAATTTTTGCAGAGGTTGAAAGGGCAAAATTATCTAGGAATGCTATACGTTCTGAAGTGCAAAGTCAAAAAAATTAGAATAGGAGACTGATCTAATCGGTGTCTAATACCTTTCGCAATCTTATTTTTCTCATTTCCAGACAGTTTGAAAAAAGAAATGCGCATCTCGTATGATGAGTGGTGATCTACCCTCTCAAGAAGCTTCAGATTAAAAGTCTCTGAATAGATTTCGAGGGGTTTTTCAAATCAAACAAAATGTCGTAAGAAACAGTCTTTTGGGAGCTATCTAAATAGACTTTTTTACTAAAAGATGTCAGCTTCAAAAGCTTACATACTCTCAAAAAACGATTTTTCTGTTCCTCTTAACTATGTATCTGTGAGCCAAAATTGAAGGTTTATGCCCCTTTATGCCACAGCCCTAGAGAATGGATTCATCCCGCCGCGCATATCCTCTGTAGATGGGCTACAACTCTATGGTTTAAATCTGACTGAGGAGAAGAAAATAATGAGACAGAAAAATTAAACGTCTTTGGATTTTCCGTCTCCTTATGTACTTCCTCAATTTCTTGATGATTTCTTGATACTGTGACAATAAACCTTTTCAAGGTTTGGCTAGACCTTTGTAAGTTTCGATATTCTGGTAAGTACTAGAAAATCTCCTCCCACGTTCGATAAATGCTCTCAATGCTGCAATTGTATAAAGAAAAGCAGAGGACGCTTAGTGACGTTTGAAAGAAACCACAAAAACATTCATAATATTTTACTACATTCATTCTAGCTACATAAAAGAGCTCGGGTCAGACTTATTTCTTGCCTTAACCACACCCCCTTTGATCAGACAGAGAGCAAGACTCAGAGGTTGAGAAAGCAGCCACTGATTTGTCTCCAAAAAAGCTGGAGACTAGACAAGTTCTGCTATGTAATGAAGATATTTTGAAGACTCTAATTCTGTCAGGTTCTGATGGTTACCCTATCTCTGTAGACTATCTTAGGGTTTTCTCCCACTCAGTGTACTTCATCTAGGCTATGCCTAGGTCAACTGAGCTGATTTTGTAGGACTCAACCCTAACAGATTCCCTTCCATCATTTTACCATATTAATTGCAGAAACTTGACATGACGAGACGTAACATTCTACTCATGAAATGAGGATACTAGATGAAATTGATCATCTGGTTACTTGAACCTTTGGAGCGGCATAACCGGTTGAGTGGCAAAATTTTCCGTTCATGACATGAATTATGCGTAGAAGGGCAAATTAATCTGACCGCCTTGATATTATTGGGGCTACCACCGCAACAAGAATGGGGCTGTTAACTACTCAAGAATTGGCATCGTTTGGGCTAAGGGGCGGTGTACATAATGCATTAAATCTAACATCAAAATCTTTTCCCAGCCTCTTAACTAGACGTGCTCTGTAAACCGTACATCTCATACAAGTACTCTCACCTACCCAGTCCCGGGATAAACAACCCCGAAAGCCCAGGCAGCTCACTTAGCCCTGCTAGCGTATTCTTCAATTCTCCCTTACCATTTGGCATAGCCCTGTCGCGTTTGCGTTCCTCAGCATCTTCGTCAACATCTTCCTCGTCGTTCACAACGTGCTCGTTAGTCATGTTGGGCATACTCATGGCGATTCCGTTGACATTGTTGTTGACCTGGTAGTACCAGGCTCCAACTTTGTCGTTATTATAAGGCGAGTCCTTGAAAGCTGTAGGATCATTTGGTCTCGCTCGGCTCCAGAATCTGACCGAACGATCTGCTCCTGCCGTTGACAGAAGGTGACCCAATGGGTGATAGTCGATGGAGTTGATACTCTTTTCATGAGCAAACGGGATCGAGTGAGCAGGATCTATAGAGGTATTATTTAAAGTGGTGGAAACCGCAGGCCTATCTTGCGACACTTCCTCAACGGGCAATGAGCGTCCCAGTATATACTGGTTCATAGAGCCGTCATAGCCACCGGTAGTGAAAGTGCCCTCATGAACCGGATTCCATGCAAGAGACGATAGATCAGCATCATGAGACCTAATGACATGGATATCTTGCATCATTCTAAGATCAAACACTCTTGTGGATCTGTCTCTAGAACAGGCTGCCAAAAGCCGCTTAGTACCGCCTGGCTGGAACCTTGTCTGTGTCACTGTGTGTTTGAAACCATGCAAAGTTGTTAGACAAGTCGATACACGCGGATCCCACAACTTCATCAGATTATCTTTAGATCCAGAAACAACCAGCCCCAATTGAGAATGCCAGTCACACGATTTTACATCCCAGTGATGTCCCTGAAATACCCGTTCTTCAACACCATTGTTAAAGTTCCATATTTTTAAAGAGGCATCGTCGGAACAAGAGACAAACTTTGACGAGTTTGGCGAGAATTTAAGATCTCTAATTCCGTCGTTGTGCGCTTTGGGTAAAATGTTAACGTTGTTGAAATTTGGAAGCCAGTACTTTATAGTACCTTCCTGATCGGCACTCAAAAGCCACTCACCGTTAGGAGAATAATCTAGAGAAAAAATAGCATCATCATGGGCTTGCATAATAGTTTCGAAATTAAAAGTCATACCGTTCCATAGAGTAAACTCACCACTGTGAGATGCAACTAAAATTCGTCTTCCCTCAGGGGTCCATTTGATAGCATGTATCGCGTGTTTTGCCTTATTTGCACTTAGATGAACAAATTTGGTATGAAGGTCCATTGCAGGTTTGTCTCTATAAGCCATGGGTGGAAGGAAGTCAACCATATGCGATACCTCGGGTTCCACTTTGCCTATTGCTTGTCTGGAAGGAAGACCACGAGACTTTTCTATGTAGTACCTCCCCATGATATTACCATGGTCGACCGTTCGACGATGAGCAGTTTTCTGCTGGTCTTGATTCTGTTGATACGATTGTCGCTGGTACATGGTGTATGGTTGAAAAAGGAATATTTTGGAAATGAGGTGAGTTTTGTCGACTTTTAATGGAAGAATTTCTTGCTTTAGGAATAGTGGTTTCTCTGATAAAATATTGGAGTTTTTACTTTAACATCTTCTGAGGGATTTTGATGTTCCCTCAAACCTCGATTATAGTGGACATTCCACCGAACCGGCCCTTTTAGATCACAAGTAGAATGTAAGCCGCATTTGACTGTTGTTGAAAAAGTAAGGACAAGCTTGAAAGTGCTGTGTCTTTAAATTTTAACTGCAAATTGCGCTATGGGCCTCGAACTTTGTTCAAAAGACTTCTGAGCGATTTGGTTTTCCTCCTCTCGATTATAGTGGATATTCCATCTTATTAGCTCTTTTAGATCCATATGGTTCGAAATGGATTCGAATGTCCTTGAAAAAGTCGCGGCATGCCCAAAACCTCTGACTATATCTTTAAGTTTCAACTCCAAAGCCATGAGATTGTCCTCGAAGTTCAGATGTTTCAGAGGACCGCGTATCATTTACCCTCCGAAGGTGGAAAATCACAGGAAAACAGATCTCTCTCATCTTTTCTTCTTTGCATCACGTGTTCATTCATCTGTTTTTACCTTTATGAGCTGCGAAGGTCATTTTCAGTGATGAAATGAAATCAACGAAAGGAACACGATAACCCTCAACCTGGCTCTTTATGGTAAGTAGTTTCACCTTTGTTCGAAGTGGTAGAGAATTATCGTGACTCGCAACCTACAGCGAGGTTGTCAAAAACAAAAAACTTGAGGATGTGAGGTCGATGAGTAGAAAAAGCTAAATCATGGCAGCAAACACCCCGACCCACTTCAAAACATCTGCTGTGTGCAGGTTGAGCCCATGGGAATTCTTGCGATTGATTCTATCTGGGAGATAGCCTCATTCTTCTCCGCAGAGAAAGACTCGAACAATCCTTTCGACAAGACAGTAGTGAATGGCCATGGGCCGAGGTGATCAAGAATTCAGAGTTCCGAATAGCTGCTCTTGGTAGTGAAAGGAAGCCCTCGTCTCGAAACAATGATAAATGTAACGGTATCGCCCAGGGAGCAAAAAGTCACGTGCGGCGTTTTAAATTCTCAATCTTGTCGGGCCAAATCAACAGCTCTCCCTATTATCTGGAGGGGTTTTTGTGTCATCACTAAAAGTATCACTGAACAAACGCAAATTCGGCATAATGGCTTGTAGAGATTAGTAGGTGATAATCGGCAAAATCCGTTCATGAAGTGTGTTTTCAGATCTCTAGGGAAGTACCACAGCTCTGTAAATGGCAACCTGCCTTCAGACTCAGTTGCAGCAAAGGCTCTCTAGGCTGAAATAATACCTCTTCCTTGTTGTCCGTTTCTACTACAAGGCTTTTGTCATTGTCATCATGCTCGATCATCAGCCAGTCGATCATTCAAAGTTCTCTCTTATGATCTAAATGATCGGAGAGGGCTTATCTGCAATGCAGAGGAAATTTCGATGTTGATGCTGAACATTTTCGGAATAACTTTCTGATCAGCGGTGCTTTCATCTGCTCACTCAATACAGTTCGGTACGCATCATAAGCTATGACAAAACCAAAGAGGGCAAGCTTCCAAGAGCATTATGATTAAACGCGATGTGTTACTTCACTCCTCAAAGTCGGCTGATCAGAAGTAGGGACGATTCTGACTCATCGGAGACAGGAGAACTTTCAATTGTCCATCAAACACAGAGCTGAGAAGTGCATTGACTCGTTCAGTGACCCGAATCAGTAGTTAAAGGCAGAATAAAGGGTACGTCAGTCCATGCACGAGAGAGACCTTATCGTAAAAATCTGTCACGTGATCGAGTGTATTTCGACAATTTCCAAAACTTCATGTGCATCACGAATTAATAATGCTTCAAAATGGAAACACCCCAAGGGTTCCATTGGAGACACATGACCCAGGAGCAGAACAGATGTACAAAACACCGCCCACTCCACAGGAGTACAGTGCAGGTAAGGTGATGCTAGTAATTACACTTTTCTGCGTATCTTTGATAGCATTTGTCTTGCAGACTGAGACAACGGCTGCTGTATACAGGGAGGGCTTCAACGAGCCGTTTCTACTACTATATATTACGCACGGGCTGTGGTGGGTGATGTGGCCTACTCAAGTGGGGGCTGTCTCCATGTGGAAAACTTACAAAAGGTATCAAAGAACCTCAGCTGGCTTCCATAATCTACTTGAAAATGCAGAACATACAAAGAAGTTCAGAGGGTTTCGGAGAACTTTTGCTAGTTGCGTTAAAGCTCAGCACCGGAAAGTTTATGACATTGCTGATCTTATTGCGCAGGATGGCATCCCTGATTATGTTTCTCTCACATATGTTCACCGAACGCACATATCTCATTCCCCAAGAACGTATCGAGAGTTTCTCTTTTCGCCCGCTTTGAAATTTATTTTCAAGCGGTGTTTCCTTATCATGGTTTTCCTAACTGTTGCTGGATCTTCTTGGTACGTAGCTATGAGCCTTTCAACAGGCTCCGACGTGACGGCCATCTACAACTGCTCGGCTTTTGCGGCCTATGCGTTTGCCATCCCGTTGCTAGGTGAAAAATTCTCGTGGATGAAAATGGGTAGCGTTGTTATCGCAGTGAGTGGAGTCTTTATAGTTGCATACTCTGGTAGTAGTAGCGATGAGGACGAACATCCGCAAAGACTACTGGGGAACCTTCTTATACTGGGAGGAGCCGTCTTATACGGGTTCTATGAGTGCATCTACAAAAAATGGGTCTGTCCTCCTGCCAACCTGGTTTCTGCAAAGAGACAGGCAACGTTTGCAAACTTTACAGGATCTGTGATTGGTGTTTTCAGCTTTCTCGCGATAGGCGCAGTTCTCTTGTTGGTGCAGATACTAGGATTACACGAGTTTTCAGTGCCGAACAAATTGTCTGTGCACGTTTTAATGGTGGCATCCATAGTGTGCAACATTGTTTTTTCAGGCTCATTTCTTTCTCTGATGGCACTCACATCTCCTGTTTTATCGTCTGTTGCCTCCCTTGTGACCATTCTGTTTGTTGGACTGGCTGACTGGCTAGTGCTGAAGGTGACGATGACGGCGGGACAAGTTGTTGGTAACATAGTTGTTGTTGCAGGGTTTTCTGTGCTTACGTACGCGAGCTGGGCGGAGATAAGTGAAGAGGAGAAGGACGATATGAATTACAGTGATGTTGGATCTACCGCTAGCAGCCAATTAAA
>JAJLSF010000307.1:0-94734 GCA_030567395.1 Citeromyces hawaiiensis
AGAAGCGCCAATTGAGCCACTTTTAGATCTTTCTAGAGATAATCACACCGAGATACCGATGGACGCCCAGGGCAAAGTCCGAGAGCTCAAGATCTACCATTAGGGGTCGAAGATGAAAGGAGTTGCACAATGTGTCGTAAAGATTAAATCCAGAAGCTGCTCATTACTCCATTTGGTGGTACTCAGCGTCATTATGAATTTCTTTAACGACTACAACTTGGTTCAACGACTAGTCTAGCTTTGTGTCCTCTAAGGAACTGACTGCAGGCCACAGTTTAGTGTTTCACAAATCGTGAAGAATAGTTTTCGAGCCTTGAACGCTTTGAGATCAGGGACGGAGGCATCCGCATCTTCATGTACCACTCCGCTGCTTTGGTTTTAGATGTTTGAGCAACTTTCCGAGAGGTAAAACTATTCATGCTCAGATATACCATTACTATCGTCTCAGATTTATGCTGACCAAGTAGGAAGAGAGAGAAAGGAAAATGCAAGAGCCGAATGCCTTTGACCTATCTGTTTTCTAACCGAGACCTCCACTATTTATTGATGGTACTGACTACAGAGTTAATATTCAGAGTTTGCTAATTTACCCGACGACAGAAATTCAAAATCATGCTATTTGACTTGCCGGTCTAGCTATCAATCGATCATGACAGCTGGGATGAGCAAAGGAAAATAAATCGAGGATGAGAATCACACACCAAAGCACAGAGGGTTCCAGATTAGTTCATACCAGCTACATAGGACCACCAGATGAGTGGGTCCATCTTGGCTCCTTTGTTGCAAATGCACTTTATGGTTAGCTATCTGGGGGGATAATGAAGCTGGCTTCCTCAGCGAGCAAATATCCCTTGGCATTCATTTCTTGATATCTCAGTATTCGTTGCCTCTCGTATCTCTGAAAAAACTTTTTTTCGAAGAAAAGACCCATCGCAGGCTCTCTTTAATCTTGTGGCTTGGGAAAACCATACGTCGGAGATAGATTATATTTTTTCAACAGTAATCTTTTGCATTATTACTGCAACTAGAGTCTACTCCGGTTACAAGGCACACCTAAGCCATGCTGTTATATTCAGACTTTGCAGAGAGCTATCTCTTGCAGGTGATGATATTCACCCGCACACCATATATGTTTACCCTTGAAACATTCCAAGATCGCATTGACTCTATATCTCACCGGCTGGCTGAGTCTCGTTTGGAAGATGGGTCTTTGCTCAAACAGCTGAATGTAATATCCATGCAGTGGCAAAAAACCGTGGTCAGTAATACTGAGATCTCTGCACTTTTCGCGTATATGAATAGAAAGGGACTCTGGCTAGCATTACGGGAACCGCGCGACAGTCAAGACAATGAGACTGAGACCAAAAGAATGGTTCTCGTCTCCCGTTTCCAAGAATTCCATGTAACCTTAGAACAGATTGCAGAACTGCTAGATCGCATAAGTCTCCTGGACAAGTTTTCCAATGCCACGGAGCTCTCACAGACAGAGAAACTCTTGTCATTTACCCCTACTCTCAACCTACTAAATAAGCTTTCAACCATAAGGAAAAACGTAAATGCTCAAACTTTAGAAACCATGCGGCTCTTGGAAATTCACTTCCGCCTTGTGATGGAGCAAAATACCTTTTTTCTTGCCGTTACGAGGGACCTCGTATCACTCAGCAAAATTATAAATGCAAAAGTGGAAGAGAAAAGACAAAGAGATCAGTACAAGATTTATTGATCGTGTTTATACAAGTCATCGAGATAACTGTCCACAGAAGCCACTTTTTTCAAGGCGGTATCGTCAAACTCTTGAAGCTGATCGTTGGTTGCCTTGTTTTGGCGGTGAATCATCGATTTTAGCATTTGACCGAGTCTTTCCTTGTTGATTTGCTTGGTTGTGGTTTGGGGCTGTTGGTCAGCAACATCTCTAAAAGTTTTATAGAATTCTCCCGTTCCTTCGAGCTGTTCAGCAGGTGGCTGAGAAACTGCCGACGGGGTAGCTATATGGATGAACACCTCCTGGTCCATCACATGGTGCGTCTGCGTCACCAGAGAGTTTTTCATGATATTGGATTTGGTATCCAGTGTGGGGATCAACTTGAGCTTGACGTCTGAGTAGTATTTCTTGTTTTTGAAATTGTTGAAAATAAGCTTGAGGTGGTTCCAGTATTTTTCCACGCAAACAAAGTTGACCAGATCGTTCACTTCAATCAAAATGAGGTCGTTCGGACTGATATGGATCTCCTGATCGTTATCTCTAATTGAGATCAGCTCCTTGAGTTTGGAGATCAAGTTTATCAGAATCTCGCCCTGCTTCAGTGTAACTGGGTCAAACAATGCAGGATACTCCTTAGACAAAAGAGACTGTTTCTTGAAGAGACTGACATCTCTTGTCAAACAGTCACGTTTCATCGGCATCCTTTTATGGATAAAATGGGCCTGATTGGGGTAGAATGAAGAGCTCATCCTTGTCATTGACATGATAATTGTGCCGATAAGATCTTTCAGGTAGTAGTGGTCCGGTTCGATCAGAGACATGTGAGCTTTTTCGTCTTTTGAAGCATTCAAAAACGTTTGTGGCGTATTGAGCTGCACTTCTGTGAGGATCAAATCATAGTAGTTATTGGAAACTTTTGTGAGGAGGGTGGTGAAAATTCGATTCATTTGCTCCATGTCTCCCACTCTTTTCGCCTCCTCAAAACGAGAAAGCCCACTCAGCAGCTCGTTGATCATGTAGAAGGACCATGGCTTTAGAGGATGTTTAAGCACATTGAGGAAACTGGCTTCAAAGTTGTGTTCGTGTCCCATGCGAGCAAAGTTGAACCGCACCATATAAGTGTTGAGAAGGTTATGCATGAGGGTGAGCTTTAAAATCTGCAAACGGCTGTGGAAATCGTCGAAAATCACCTTACCGTCTTTGCTAGAAAGCAGCATGCCACGAAGCTGGTCGTAAGAAGCATTGAACCTCTTGAGCTTGAACTTCGTGGGGTTGTAGAGGTGCCGATTATGGTAGTATTCGGAAATGTCATCAATAGACTCGCCGCGAATGATATTCTGGAAAAAGGGGGAAACATCTTTCACATCGCGGCCTTCAAAGTCAACCACCTGAGGGACTTTGGTGACTTGCAATTCCGAGCCCAGAGCAGAGAGCAAGGCTTTGGTCTTTTCCGGATTCTCCGAAACTACAATGTATGTCTTTGGCACTTGCCGAGGATTCCCAAACAACTCAGGGTAGAGTTTCAAAACAACTTCCATAAGGTCTGGCACCACAATTTTTTCACATTGGCTGCTGAAGATGGAAAAATTGAGTTGGTATCCATCATTAACCAAAACATCGTCTTTCAAAACTATAGGAAGGGACCTTGCTGTCAGCTCTCCCAATGTCACATCGAGATCATGGCAAATCGTACGTTTTGCCTCTGAAGTTTTGAGTCCTCTTAGAAATTCCGGGTTCGCATCTGTCATGAGCCCGTCAAGACCAAACACATGAGATTCGCCGGTTTCGGGCAAAATCTCTCTATGCGAAATCAAATGTGACGGCACAAGCGCATTCAACATTTTCACATCAAAGTGAGAAAGCTTAACAGAAGGATCCAGTCCTACGATGGAAATCTTTTCCTTGCTAAAAGGATGAACTACATACTTTCCCAGCAGCTGCTCATAGAGTTCGTGGCTTGGGAAAATGCCGATTTTTTTTATCCCGTTGACAAGTTCAATCTGAGGGATTGTGCAGTCAAAGGAAAGCTCAAACGCTCCTGGTCCCACCTGAACTTTGAATATATCACCAGGAAGCTGTAGAGAATTACTTATGAAAAGCTCTCCGCGTTTCAAAAAATACTGCCGCTCCACCTGTGAAACTCTCCATGGAGATTTCAGGTCTCGGCGTACGAGCGCCATCGCCTTCTCGTAGTCATTTTGCAAAAACTGTACGGTATCGCTCATGCGAGAACTCATGTAAAGGGAAAGCTGGTCGTCTCGCGTAAACTTTCTTTCGCCCTCTGCCGTTTCCTGTATGGGTTTACTAGAAATTTGATTGAGAAAACTAAATAGCTTATTGGTTTTTTCATGCACGAGGTACCGTGGGTCGTCAGTTAGCAGCTTAAGTTGGGTATTCGAATACGGAGGTTTTGCATTAAGTGCATCTTCCATAAATATCTTGACCCGTGTGATGAGTGATAGCCTTTTTGCTTTGACGTTGGATTCGTGAATTAGAAGAGGAAGTGAAATAGAGGGTTCGATATGAGTATCGGCCAATTTTTGATCTCGAACGGTTTTTTCTATATCGTTAAACGATGCTTTGTATCTGAAGCGAGCAAACGACTCAGGAGACCTTATTCTTGTATACTTGTGGCCCAAACTGAGGGCCTTTGAAGACATGATCTGTGGTGTCTGGATGAATGACATGTCTGACCACATCATGACAACGAGAGGTGCTCTCTTTCGTTCATTGCCTCTCATTTTAAATATTTTTTTCTGCTACGGGGGCTTCAAAAGGCCTTGGTCTTTGAAGGAGATTTGTTGAAGCGGGTTATACAGATGAATCAGGAATGGCTCATCATCAAGATGCCAATAATAAGCTCCATTTTCGCCTATGAGACAAAGACTCAGCGGGGGAGATCACTGCCCTGTCTCTTCAGGGACAGCATGTCCTTTGCTTTCTCCAAATATTTTCAAGCCATTATAGATTTAGGTCTCAAACTTAGAGGGCAGTATTACAGTTGGGGTCGGATATCAACGATCAGACACTCACATATAGAGAACACATTATAAATCCTCGAACATTTCCGTTTACTTGATGAAAGAGCGCGATCAGTGTTGCCTCGGAAATTGGCACATAAAAAGCGTCTTGTCAATCAGGTCGAATCAAGTTGGTATGAATGTTTAGAATAGGCCTCATCTGTTTTCAATTATCCTTCGACTCTTGAAAATTGTTATATACGACACTCACGGCTTTAGTTTTGCCCTCTTTGTCTAGTTAACATTATGTACTTTTCATTGGCACTTGTCTTTAAATGTATGTCTCAGAGCACATTCAAAGAAAATGGGCTCTATAGGCGACTTTTAGAAATGCTGTCATAATGGGATGGCTGCAATGATCGGGTCAAGGTTGAGGAAAGAGGCAGCAGACCTATAGCCATGAGACAGATTAGACAAAGCTCAGTTGTCAGATTATGGAAACGACAGCTATTTATGGCTTTTGAAACTAGACTGGTGTGATGTATATTTTGAGCGATTCTCGCCGATTTTCGACAGTTGGCAACTCAAAGGATGTGACTTCCGCCATCTTCTAGCAGAGCTGATCGATGTTCAGTATTCAGAGGTGGTCAACTACTGCCACTCTGTTATGTTCTCAGAGTACTCTCTGATGGCGCATCTGCGCAAGTTTCTGTTGATGCAGCAGGGAGATATGATACAGGGTATAATATGCAAAGGGTACCTTTCCTTGAACGATACCTGGAAGCAGCAATCAGCGTCCTGTCATTGGAATCAACATCCTTCTGAATTAGAGGATACCCATGGTCTCCATCTGTGAGATACTGACCGGCTCTAATATCGCACGAGCTCACCAGTATTCTGCAGGATGCCATAGCTCTGTTTCCCAGTGGGACAATCTCGATGCTTGTGTTTTGGAGTTTGACCATGGCACGATCGGCTGGGATGTGTTCACCTTGGACTACAGGCTTCTGCATCAGCTAGAGGTGGGGTGGTTCTCAGCAACGAACAGCAAAAATGTTCAAAGGAGTATTTCCGGATGTTCAACTGTCTCTTCTAAATACGGCGGATAGGGTACATGCTCTATGTAGCGTGGCAGGATAACCATTTTCTCCGTAAGAACCTGCTTTCCAAGCACCCCGTCTGGTACTCCTAAAGTTTCAGCCCTCTGCCATAATGGAATTCTCAAATTGCATCCTATATTGCCCTTCTCATGCCTGATCGTATACACTAAAGTCGAAATACACAGCGAAGAATGGTCAGAAAGGAAATCTTGTCATCGAATATCATCCAATAAAGAGTCGTGCAATACTCTTGGGGAATTTGGTGGGCACCTGAGCTTGAAGGTATCCCATTCACATACTGGTGCTCAAGTTTCCGGTCTGTAAACTTGAAATGCTGGTTTGCTTCAGTCAAACATGGTTAAAATCCAAACAGGTGTGAGCCGAGGGCTTTTTCTCCAGTCGATCTCGCCTGTGGAGGTGAAAAGAAATGATCAACCGTCCTATTGTGTACCTATGATTTTTGTCTCGACTGTTGAGCTCGACTGTTGAGCCTGAATCGAGAGCTATTATGTGTATTCATCTGAAGTTCTGAGCAAAAACGGAGAAGGTAACAATAGAAGAGATAACGCTAATATATATCATCGAAACGGTCTGGTCTATTGCTCCGTGAGCCTGAGCAAACAGACTTTGCCTCCAATTGTCTGTCGGTCCTTCCAATTGTATTACCCGACTTTTCCATGCGATCTCAATGCTACAGTGATGTCAAGGGAAGGCTGATAGGCTTGTGGAGAAAATGCAGAAATGAAAAGTTATTTATTCGAGCCCTCCATAGAGTCAGTCTATGTCTTTATTTACAAATCCCTCAATTATTCAAATCGAGCAGTGTTTTGCCTAGCAGTGTTTTGCCTAAGCAAAAATGTGCCTTCATGCCAGATAACTCTCCTCCTTACACCTTGAAGATGTTCAAGGGTCTACTCTTCAAGCGAACCATCTACTTACGCAGCAGACCTCGTAAAGATGATCGCGTAATTGTTGCCATGTCATCTGGTGTGGACTCATCGGTAACTGCTGCTCTGCTTGCTCGGGAGTATAAAAATGTGACTGGAGTATTCATGGCTAACTGGAGCATGGATGCAAAGTGCGTAGAATCGGAGTGGACCGATGTTCAGAGGGTTTGTGATCATATAGGCATTTCTTCTTCTCGTGTAAATTTCGAAAAAGAGTACTGGGCAGACGTATTTGAGCCTATGCTCGAAATGTATCAACGAGGGCTTACTCCCAATCCGGACGTTGGATGCAACAGATATGTAAAATTCGGAAGCATGATTGAGCATTTGTCGAAATTGTATCCCGAGCAAAACTGGTGGCTTGCTACGGGTCATTATTCTAGAATCATGAAAGATGAACAGTCTGGAGCGCATCATCTGCTTCGGGCAAAGTATATGCCCAAGGATCAAAGCTTCTACCTTTCGATGATGAAGCGGGATATTCTGTCTCGGATACTTTTGCCCCTGGGGGAATACACCAAGCCGGAGGTACGAGATATGGCTTCCAAAATGCACTTGCCAACGTCTCACAAACCAGACTCTCAGGGTTTGTGCTTTGTTTCTCAAAACGGGAGCTTTCGCAGCTTTTTGAATGAGTATCTTCCTGAAAATCCAGGGAACATAGTCACACCAGATGGGAAAGTGTGGGGCCGACATAAAGGGCTGTGGCATGCCACGGTGGGGCAAAGGAGTGGGATATCCATGCCTCAAGGAGATTCACAGTATAAAGGTGTTTGGTTTGTAAGTGAAAAGCGACCGAAAGAGAACGAGATCGTCATAGTAAAAGGTTCTGATAACGAAGCACTTTTCAAAAATTGCATAAAAGTTGAGCATTGGGTCTGGCTCACTGATACTCTACCTTGTGTTTCTGATCTCACCATCCAGTTTAGGTCGCTTCAGCAGCCTATTTCTTTGAGAAGCGCAGACTTTGATGAGGGTGTTTTGGTATTGTCACAGAGCCACAAGGGAGTGGCCCCGGGACAGAATGTGGTGGCTTACCATGGAGAGCGGGTGATGGGGGCTGGTCTGATTACCGGGACGGAGTGCGTTTGAGAGACGCGGCAGCTCTTAATGGGTGGGTCCCCTTAAGGAGAGAATATCAGTTTGGTTTTGAAACTTGAGCAGAGTGCTTTTCTCAAAACTTCTTAGACTCACAACAAGATTAATTTATCGGCCAGAAGAAGGTGCGTTGAGGTGTTTTGGACGGAGGGATCTCAGATGAGGCTCTCCAGATTATGAATCTCCTAATATGTACCCGCATATTGCGTGCATGACTGGTTTGTGTGGTTCTGGGAGGATGTGTCTGTTTCTGATGTTTTCCTAGCGTTTCCGTTTGCTATATTACTCACGTTTCTCTTTTATTTCGATCACAACGTTTCGTCGCTAATGTGTCAGGGGAAACAGTTCCCGCTGACAAAGCCATCCTCTTTCCATTGGGATTTCTTCCTTTTGGGAATTACTAAAAGTGTTGCCGGGCTACTGGGTATCCCACCTCCCAACGATCTTATGCCGCAAGCACCGTTACACACCATGGCTCTTTGTGTGTTCAAGCACGACTATAATACGGGGAAAAGCTACGCTACAGGCGTGGTGGAACAAAGAGTCTCCAATACCGTCCAAGGGTTGATGATTCTAGGGCTCATGACACGACCGCTACTTATTGTACTAGGCACAATCCCGCAAGCTGTACTATCTGGCTTGTTTTTTGTTATGGGTATAACAGGACTCAACGGTAACGAGATCACGGCCAGACTTCGGTTTCTGACGACGGATCCATTGTTCCTGAGAAAACCAGTCTGGCTCAAGTGGAAAGGAAATGGCTTGTTTTATTTGTAATATTTGAGCTCATTGCTTTTGGGCTCGAGTTTGGTATCACGTGCACAAAGGGAGCCGTTGGGTTTCCTAGAGTTCTCATGTTGCTTGCCATTTTTGCTGTGTTCTTTCCGAGAATATTCTCTCCAGATCAACTGGCTGTGCTAGGCTCCCCCGCTGCCGAAGAGTTTATAATGAGAAACTTGGAGATTCGGCCAAACTATCTGCAGCGCCTCCAGCAAGCCTTTGGAGTCATGTATAATTGACGTATAAAGGTCGATTAGATCAATTTTTTCAGGTGGCAATCATGGTGAGTGTATTTTCTGCAATTTTTGAAACTGAGATCACAAAGCTACGAATCCCCAAGTGGAGGAACGCCATTCACGCGTCTTTCACAACCGGAGATTGTGGGCCAGGTGCTTCCGAATTGTCGATGAGGCGTATCAAGCTCATGATCGCATCGCATGAAATCTTTTCAGCGATAAAAAACAGAAGAAGAGCAGTTTTATACCACTTCGGTCAATATATATGGAAAAGGTGGGCAGCGCTATACAGAGACCAGTTGGGAATTCTTATATGTCACATTTACGTCACCGGTCTCGAGAAATGACCTTGGAATCTTATTATTATTGACAGCCCCTTCTGTAACTCGGCAGTCCTAAGCGCAGATCGATCTGCGAGAGCTGATCTGCGCAAGAGAGGGGGATAAATAAGTTGAGCTCTGTTTGTGGTTATGGGATACACTTATGCATGAGTATGCACGAAAGCAAATCTTTACAGTTGATCAGGGCAGATACGGAGGGACCTCTTTTCTGTTGAGGAAAGGTGGTTAGGGCTTTCTTTGGCTAATACTAACAGGACCGCCCTTTATTGCAGGTTGTCCGCTATTCAGAGCTGTTGGATACAGAACGTAAGTGAAGTATATGTTACTCACAGTTTATTAGCACGTAAGGCGTAAAGCCCATCTGTGGTCCAGTACAATAGCGTACTGGATAGGAAGAGGTATACTAATACCTGCTTCCATGTAGTGACCAAGGGCAAACAGTCCCACGGAGAGAGTTTGATTCGAGATCAGTCGGCTCTCATAGCATAAGTCCATACAAGATGATCGCTCCATGCGATTGACCGCATATGTTAACATCATATGTGTGGGTTTACATAATAGTATTTAGTATACTTCCCCAGGAAGGCCGAATTGGCCTGCGGTTACGAAAAGGGTAACCCGAATCTTCCTTGGTGAGTTTTTGGTCGAAGGTATCCGATATAAG
Organism: Citeromyces hawaiiensis; assembly: GCA_030567395.1. NCBI lineage: Eukaryota > Fungi > Ascomycota > Pichiomycetes > Pichiales > Pichiaceae > Citeromyces > Citeromyces hawaiiensis. Next base: position 9,829 of record JAJLSF010000307.1, read on the forward strand.
AATCAGATAGCTGCAAGCGATTGGTCAACGCATTAGTGCAGCATTAGCTACGTAATGTGCATGAATCTTGTCGCCAGAATCGGACCCGAAATTGATTCCGGGATTCCGAGGCGTATGCGAACGACCTGATTGGTTTCTCAATGGTTCTGACTTGGACATAAACGGGATAAGGGAGAAATGGCTGCGTGCAGACGGTAGACGTATAAGATTGGTGTTTTCGCACTGCGAAAGGAGAGACAAAGATGGATAGAAACAGAGATATAGCCAATTCACGTTTTCTCACAATAACTAAACTTAATATGGACACCAACAATCTGCAGCAATACAGTACTGACGCTAGCAAGAAGTGTTATATTTCTCATATGCACTTCTGCTGAACCTCATTGACCGAAACCCTTACTAAAAAGACGATATAAAATGGTAGACAATGATGTCTAGTTTCGAAGAAAAGTATAGAAGGGATTATTCAAGATATAAAATCGAACTACATAGCAGATAATTGTGACGAGGCGTAAAATAGATGGTGTACGGAAGAAACGTTTATGCAGTCATACCTTAATCAGACTATTTTATTTTCTTTTTTCACCTAAAAGTTTCACTAAATTACAAATTTAACCTACTTTATAATCTGTTCGCCTTTCTTCATTTCTGTTCTTTGAGAGTTTTTCTGTTCCTCTCATGTAGAAATTGATCTCGTCATTTTTATGTAAATTTTACTGTGTTTGTTTGACCTCTTTTAGATATGTCCGGTTTTGGAAGCATGGAGCCTGTCTCATCGCCTTACTTCCTGCCTCTATCCATTGACTCTCCGTTAAACTTTCTGGAATGTCCATATCGTCGTTTTGTTCTCAGATAATGCACCACATATAGAAAGAGGTCATGATATCGGTAATTCTAGCTATTGGTTTTTCCCTTGTTTTGTCCTTCGATATTGTTTTCCATATTTGCTGGGCGATCCTGCATCCTTAGGAGATGTGGGTAAAACTTTCCTTTTCCACCAAACATAGGCTACACATTCCGTTCTTTGCAAACGGTTTATCCGCTGCGTTGAGGCGCATCGCGTTTTCATTATACTTTGCATGAAGTCATCCTAATAGAGTGACGTGAAGCATTTCCAAAGTGCCTGGTAGTAAACGATGAATAGAAGATAGCCGTTTCCACATTTTTCCCCACTGTGATTGGACCTCTTGATGTGAGAGCCAGTTGCGGACAAGAGGCTTATTCCATACTATTTAGCCGCAAATCGTCTATGGAACGTCTTGGCTGTGATGCCTTCTATTTTGGTCTGCCTATCAGAAAGTGTCAACAGGTATTCTTTGATTGTATCACTCTCCTTCCGCGAAGGTGGAGTTGTCAATAACACCTCTTCAATTTTCACTGGTCCGCAAATGGCTTCCTGTTTCTCTTTATCACTGAATTGACGACAGAGAGAAGGTGATGTGTCAGATTTGACTGTTGCCGTCCAAGCTGCCAGATATGACCGCATATTGGAAGGGAGGATTAGTTGCGTGAAATCCTTAAAAAGTCCTACGTTGGCGTACTTGGGTCTGGGGTTTTTCAAAAGTAGAGGAGCGAACCACAAGCTGGTTTTTTCCTTTTCTGAAGCCTGACCTAGCCTAGATTCATCCAATCATCGATAAATCCTTGTAATTGTGATCTGAAATAAGTAAAAGGATAGTGCTGAAAGTTTAAAGTCTCATATATCCATTTAGCTCTTTTGCCTTGTAATTGCAGTTTCAAATCGATGAGACCAAACCCTCCAAGACGAAGGGGTGTATATAGTAGTTCCTTGCTTATGCGAAGAAGTCATCTAATCCAGAATAATAAACGTTATCAACACATCAAGTGGCTCTGACGACAACCAGGACACTGACACCGATCCAAATATGTTATTCATGAGACTCTCAGATTACTTCACCTTTTGTCAATCCACTCATTCTTACAAAACTTTTAATCAAGACAAACCACATAATCTCTATTACCTAAATCATAAACACATAAATCAGAAAAAGCCAACCTCGCTGAACAAAAAGTCAATGTGAGCAGCCAACTCTTCCAGAGGCAAGGACATCACATCCTCAGCCTTGACAGCGGGCAGGGAGTCCTTTGTGATGATTCCGTTTTCGGCTGTAACCTTTCTAGAGAAGGGGACTGGGGAAGATGCATCCACTTCGAAGACGCTGGTGTCGGTAGAGTAAGTCAGAGCGTCAATGGTTGAGTTTTGCTTTGAACTAACCAGAAGGGTTGACTTCTTGTTGATCTTCTGGTTGACAGAGGTGGCCAGAGAGACCTCCAGAGAAGCATTCATGGGAGGCATCATAGTACCGAGAGTCTCTTTCAAGACAAGCGGATAAGCAATGGACGAGTTGCGAGTCAGCACAGCGGTGGAGATCCCACCAACAACTTCCTCAAGGGAGAGGTTTTCCTTCACGGAGTCGATGAGACTCAGTCCTTCAACAGCGCCTGCGAGTCTAGTAGTTTTGACCGAGACCAAGCTAGATGAGGAGTTGAACGTAGAAGTCAAGTTGTGGGTGGTTCCGTCGACAAGGGTAAGGTTCAGTTGGGAGATGAGGCCAGCATCAATGCCGGCTCTGACGATTTGGTTAGTGATTCCTCCCATTGGGGGCTGAACCAGGATTCCGGTTCCGGTTTGCAAAGAGTCAGAACCAATGAGAGCACCTACTGACGAAACAACAAACTCGGAAGACCAGGCGAGAAGGTTAGCACTGAGGTCCCAACCTGAAACGGTGATAACGTCTTTGCCTGGGATAACTGGGCCTGGAATAGTGGGAGTTCCAATGGTGGAAACTTTGACCGGTGAAACAACCTCGATGGAAACCGTAGCTGAAGTTTCCCACAAAAGTGGAAGTACCGATGTGAGATCCACCTCGTAAGGGATGGCATTGAAGGATCCACTGGCAGCAACTGGAGACCACAGCTTGGAGGAGTCTGCAGATTTGCCCAGCTTGTGGCCGTTGAATAGTGCTGGGTTTGGAGAAATGGTGCTGACAAGCACAGAGTCAACGTAGACACTGAGGGTTCTCAAAGGACCAGTTCCCTCGGTTCCTGGAACGTTGGTGATGGCATTTCTGTAGTACGCAACCTCCTCTTTGGAAGCAGAAGCCCAGACTACAAGCTTGGCAACAGTTACGTTTCCTGGAAGCTGGTCAATAGTGGCAGAGAAAGAATCCTGTGGGATCTGGAATGGTTTCCCATTCTTTGCCAATGCCTGAATATAGTCAGCAGGACCGTGAGCAGCGAAAACCTGAGCCATATCAATTGGGACGGCTGGAGCTGTGGATGCAACTAGAGTGTCGTTGTAAAGGGTAATTCCTAGGCTGACATTCATGTTTCCAGCCAGAGGACCTTCGATCAAAGAGACGGAAACCTCTTGGTTTTGCTCAAAAAGCGAAAGGTACTCGGTAATGTTCTTTGTGTTGGTTGAGTTAGCAGAAAGCCCCAGTGGGTTTGGGGTGGAGAATCTCCACACCGGGTATCCTCCTACGGCAACCTCAGCAACAACTGGAACGTGTGCTCCGGCAGTGGACACATTGAGAGTCATGAGACCTCCTGTAAAGTTGAATACTTCTGGTGCGGTAAAGTCAGAAGTGACAGCATCCAAAAACTCGGTCTCGTTGAAAAGGGTTTGCTTGGTGACATAAGCAGAAAGCGGTGCATTGATAGGCTTGACAACCTCGAATACTGGAGTAGGTTCAGCTATGACCGGTTCAGCCATATTAATAAACATCATCAAAGGGTTCACCTTATCCATGGCACACAGGGCTGTAGCTGGAACCAAGTTTCTGACGGGCTTGACATAGCTCACTGAAAGCAGATACACCATGGCTGCTACCATACAGAGAGCCCACTTTGGTCTTGTGGTTCGCTTGGGCGCAACCTCATGAGTTCCGAGCTCAATATCCAGAAGTCTTTTCTCCTCTTCAGCAGTGGGGTAATTCATTGTTGGATGATGCCGGGGTCTCGTCAGTTATATATCTTTTCACTCGGGCCCCCGAAATGCAGCCATATGCATATGCATGCATGAGACGATGCAAGTTCGGTAAACTCCGAGGACCAGCCCTAATTTGTGAAGGCTTTTTTCCTTCTTTTGCACCGAGATGCTTTTCAAAACAGAACTAACCTCAATCGCTAGTTGTTGCTGCCTTGTCCTCGCCTTCCCTTTCATCTTAAAGGTACACCGGCCATCTCCGCGGGTCGTGCACCGGCGAACCGTTTTTTGTTGGTTGCGAGAAAAAACTTCGCTCGCATGAAGCTACGTCGTTTCCGTTTTGAGACCGATTTTCTGGACTTTTCCAGTTTCGCAAAACCGCCACGATCCGTTCGTAAACAGTCTCCTCCACCTCCTCCACTTGCCTCCCATTTCTTGCCGCTTACTCCTTCGGGATACTTGCCGTACAAAAACTTCCCTCGCAGACTTCCCTCGCCATTCCAAGTGTATGTGGACTCATCTGTCTCCACTCAAATAGCTCCACGGATCTCTGTGACAAAGCTGATCACCAACTTGTGGTGCGAACTGCGTTTGTATTTCGACGTATATCTGCAGTACCAGCACGAAACCACCTGGCCTATGCAAATGGGCAAAGAGTACCACGCAAAACTAGAAGACCAGACTCATCCAGAAGTACCGGCTCCAGAAGCTGATGAGTTTTTCCAAACACTGGATAGTGTGCAGTTGGTTAAATCCTCGGAGCCGCACATCGTACTGGCTGACGAGTGGGCCAAGATGATTTCCAAGTTCTCCGACCTTTTTTACAACGGTTCTGCCCGAGAGGTAAGGGTACATGGGTTTATCGACTCTAAAACCAACGAGCTGGTCTCGAAAAATAACTACAACCCTTTGAAAAAAGACCACTATATCCTCATAAGTGGTATAATTGACCATCTTGAGCTGAACGACTCTTCGTCCTTCGAGCCATTTGGCAGCAGCTCCCCTTGGCACGCATTGAGGGAATCGATCGCTTCTCCTGATATCGGGGATATAATCAAAGCTGTTGGTGAGTTTCAGACCCACATCCCGCTGCTGATCAAAGATGTCAAGACGAGGGCATACCCTTCTTTGCCAAAGCAGCCGAATGTCATCCACGGCAACAGAATGCAGCTGTTTATATATAGAAAGCTTTTAGGGTTGTTGTGTGGTGAGCCGCATTTTTACGAGGAGCCCTCCAAGAATGAAAATCCCCAGAACGAGACCCCCAAGAATGACGATGCCGAGTTCACTTATAAATTGATGATTGACAATGCTGAGAAACGCAAGATGGACGTTGATGCACCGCTTTCTCCCGAACAGTACATATATATTTTGCTCAAGTTCCCAACTCTTTTAGGCGATGCTCACAAGTTGAGAGATGGCCGTTCCATAGGATGCCTCCCTTTCGACAACCACAAGGCTGCGTCTTCATCCTGGATGATTCCCATAGAAACATTCACGCAGGAGGCTATGGATACCGTTCTTGACGATCCGCAACTGCAAAGCCTCTTCTCGGTAAACTTTGCAACCCCTCCTACTCTGAGGTATCTTTGCGCTCGACTCTCTCAATGCTATTCGTTACTGGGAAAGTCTCTGTCGGACCAGTGCTCCCTGCAATACTATACCGCTGCTGGAAGACACTGGCGACCGCTTTTCGAGGCAAACTATGAGTACTCTGAGTACGAAGTGCTCAAATACCTGAACGATTCCAACGACTTCTGGATGGGCAGGCGCGAGCCCCGTGCTATCGCAAAGACCGAAAAGGATGTGTACTGCAAGAGCTGTCGGTATAAAAAGAACTGTTTGTGGTTTAATGAGGATCCATAGAAGGACTGAGGCGGAAGGTTGTGACATCCTAGTGAAAGATAGGCTTCATCAGATGCCTTTAATTGCTGGTTTGTTAGCTTCTTGAGTATACGCTACCGCAATGGCCTCATATGACTATCAGCTCGTCCATATCGTGCTTCTGTGTTTCTTCGCGAGCAATGCCGTGAGAGTATGGAGCATTTTTTCTGTTTTTCAGGTAAAGAATTGAAATGAAGCTTTTTATGTTGAGTGTGAAGTAGATCGTGGAAAGCCTGATTTCCTGACGGAAATAGGATGCCTTATAAGCCGTTAGTCCAATCCGCTTCCCCTGGTCAGCATACTTGTTTGCTCAGTTTTCAATTACACCACGTTCTGATGTTATACGATTGTTCGATGTACCGAGTCTAGAAAGGCCCATTATTCCGCCCCTAGAATTTGAAGTCGGGTAGGCAATAATTATTTAAACGGGCAGACATTTGGTAAGTTTGGAAGGTGCTCATAAGCCTATTACGAGAGTCGACAGTCATTGAAAGAGTGAAGTGGGCGCTTCCGTAAACAGAACGGAATACGCTTGAGTGCCCATGGAAATTTGGTTTCCAAACAGCCACCTAGCTCTACCTATTCCTTTACCTTCATTGTTAGTGGCATGACAACTTCACCTTCACGGTTGCTCTACGGCAACACCCTTTTTCTTCGATCTCAGATTGGCAGTCAAACGTTATCTAGTACCGTCAAAGGGGCTCGCATACCATGGTTACTCACTAGTATACTTCAGCTCTACTGTGCTGGGCTTAGATTTATAGGGATGCCCCTGCACATTAATACTTGGAGAGGATGGCGATGAGAGAAAACCTATTACCAATACATCCTTACCCCACCAAAATCATGATCAGACACTGTATAAGGACACTTGCAAGAACATCGACTCGGCAGGTTCCAAGGCTTAGTCACAGGCTCTTGAAGGCACCAGTCAGTAAACAAGTGCCCTTCTCCATTAGATCTTACTCCATTTCAACAGACGGCCGAGTTATACCGGAGGAAATAGACAATTTATCAGTAAACCAATATCACAAGTTTGCGGATAAAACTCTCGATACAATGATGGAAGATCTGGAAAATCTTATGGATGAAAAAGATATCGATTTGGAGGCAGAAATGCAAGTAAGTATTGAAATATTTCTCCACTAACATAAAGAGCGGAATTATTACTATGAAGCTACCCGGAATGGGATCCTATGTAATCAACAAACAGCCACCTAATAAACAATTGTGGCTCAGTAGTCCTGTCTCTGGGCCAAACCGTTTCGATTGTTGCAAAGGGAAATGGATCAGTCTTCGAGACGGTTCCGATTTGGTGCAATTAATGAATGAGGAAATCTCTCAATCCATAGACTCTCCATTTGAGTTTTCTATATAGATGATTCCAGGGGAAATGACTGTTGAATAATATGCTGTACTGAAGAACTGAGTCATACCAGTTGAAGAAAGTAACGAGCATCTAAATTGCTTCATGACGAAGATGACTCCGGCCTTTGCTTAGTACTGAATTGCCGGCAATCTGTTGTCCTGCTTTCGGGCGAAGCGGAAAGGATGCGATCTCGTGTTAGTGTAAAGGGTTCATTTTTCCCGCATCAACAGTGTATCATCGGCGTATCTGGAATATCCCTTGAGCAACTAAATAGCATTGTTTGACCGGCAAAGTTCGCAATAAAATGGCCGAAGCTGAAGTTTTCGGTTGATTTCGTTGTTGCGCCTAGATTGTGTCAAGATAGATGGTGCTAAGATAAGTTGAAGTAAACTGATGATTCATCCCAGGATTATTTATATCGAGAGGTGTTTTTTCAGGCCTATGACGGATCCTATGCAACCGTGTTCCACAGTCAAAAAAGCATTTACTTGTCAGCTGAGAGTTTGCTTGGACTTCCATGCCCACCATTTCGCGTCATGGTCGATTAATTCACAATGGAACAGAAACCGGTCCAAATAAAGGCATGAATTTCTCAACTTTATGGCTTTAGAAAGCGTAAAGCAAGTTAAACAATTTGGAGCCTGAAGCATGTAGCATTAGTACTGCGAAGAAACTTGATTGCAGTTTTTGTCAAGTTCAAAGACATGAGTAAATTTTCACACGTTGGGGATGATTGCATTGCCTCCTTAGAAGGTTTAGCGTCCAGTCGAAGTCGACATTCTGCTTCCCAGAATTAAAACAAAGCGACTAAGAGTGGGCTTAAGTTTCAACTGTTGGGTATGCAATATTCGAGGGCTACAACCCGTGAAAGCGATATATGCGAGATTGTCTGATGCAAGGGATCGCCCCAGTTGTTCTACGAGTCGTGATACTGCCTCGTGCACACACCCAAACAGAACTAGAATGGACAGCCCTCTATCTGGCGTTCGGGAACACGATCATGATAGCACCGAAAATGCATCCATCTTTCAAAACCGCAACGAAGACGACTGATGCGACTGGATGATCAGAAGATGGACCCATTGTAATACCATTTAAGAAGCGGTCAAGTAGACTGAGGTGAATTGTCAACGCAAGACTTTCTCTTCCTTCGACTTTAGAACGAAAATCGATCGTTTTTTCAGCACCAACAAGATCAGTCTTTAGCTGAGATGGAATAGCAACACGATACTGATATGAATGTTCAATCAATTCATCCGGAAGGAGTTCCTGTTCTACGGGAACACCTTCTTTTTTGTCGCGTCCATGTGGAGTGAGCTCCCTCTCGTCATATATCCAGACTTAGAATTGAATCCTGCCTCTCGAGAATCAAAGAATAAAGCATCATTCTCACTTCCAGTCCATTTTTGGACATAACAAACGGTTTGAACGAGCTTTCCGATACACCACTGGGGTTGGAGCTAAATATCAGCTTCATATCCCCTCAGGGTTTTGGCTACAGGTCCATAATCTGTTCAATGTCTCTCGCAAATTGGGCTCAAACTTTCAAGCAACGTCTTGCCAGATTAATGATACTAAACCTGATGTTTCAAGCTGGGACAGACATTCTGAAAGCAGCTTTCCATTTTCTGATTCTATACCTTGCATCACCGCGCAAAGTCTGCCAGCAGACTTCCCCCACGGAGCAACTTGATCTCTGAGTATCGAATCAAAGGTTTTCGGGCTCGTTACTTACCGGACGCAATGTCAAGCACGGAACCGAAATATGATTTCTGACCTGAAGAGAGTAGCATGTATGATCTCTAGTAATTAGCCCTTGTAATCTTTATGCAGTAGTACCTTTTCATCTTTCAGCAAGACTCCGCATAAAATCCAGATGAATACTGGCCTAAAGAGGATTAAAGGTATCCATTTTCTGTCTCACCGCCTCTGCGAAACTCTATTCAAGGATAGCACTAAAGAGGTGCCAATTTTATGACTAGTCTTATACTGATGGACCGCCTTCGTTTCTATTTGCCCACATGTCAATGGAGAGACATGAGATTACGTCTCTACCAGTCGTGTAGTAAAATCAAGAATTCATGACAAACTCAGTGCTAGAATGGAACAAAACGATCAGAGCACTGAATCAGCTTGATTACACCCAGACACCATATGCCATCTCGTCAAATAACAATCTTTCGGGGACATTTCAGACACACATATATATACATCTATGAGCCACCAGGCGGTGAACATAAAAGATCGAACTCGAGAGTTCCAGCAATGTGTAAGCACATTCAATCGGCAGCTCAAGAACAAGCCGCAGCCGCCTGCTCTCTCCAACAAGCAAAAGACCGAATTCTCCTTACGGGCCAGCCATATAGCAAAAGACATAGCGCACGTGACCGACCTTCTTGGGAAACTCGCCCTCCGTAAGTGAATCGCCATTTTTTCTTTTCTACTCACACCCAGTTGCCAAGAGACCTGCTATAGAGGACAAACCGGTAGATGTTGCTGAGCTGACGTATGTGATTAAGCAGGAGATTTTCAAGATAGAACGAACCATTAAGGAACTACAGAGCTATGTACAGTCCGGAGGGAAGGTTACTTTGGGGAACGGTAATAAGACGCAGATATCGGCGTATTCGAAAAACGTTGTTCAGCTGCTCAATACGAAAACTAAGAATGTAAGTGAAGAATTTAAAAATGTTCTAGAACAACGCAGGAAAATAGAAACGGCAAATAAATCAAGACGGGAACAATTCTTATCGGAAATCCAGGCCGTTACTGGAGACGAAAGACGCAGTTCCGTTTCTGGTAACGCTAACTCAGACAACCCGTTTGAAGATGGATCTTTACCCACGAGTGATTTGCTCACTATACCGGACTCTTCTCAGCAGATGATGCTTCTGGAAGAACAGAGCAATGTATATCTCCAAGATAGAAACCGGGCCGTTGAGGCTATAGAGTCAACAATCAACGAAGTGGGCAACTTGTTCCAGCAGCTAGCCACTATGGTGAGCGAGCAGGGCGAAGTTATCCAGCGGATCGATACCAACGTTGAGGACGTTAGTTTGAACATCCAGGGAGCTCAACGGGAGTTGTTAAAGTATTACAGAAATATAAGCAGTAATCGGTGGCTTATGGTTAAAATATTTGGCATTCTCATAGTTTTCTTTCTCCTGTGGGTTTTGGTTAGCTAGAGGGAAGTGGTAAAGAACAATACAGGATTTATTTAGTAAGTTTAGAAAGGAAGAGCTTGGAAGAGATGTATTGAGATTTCTTTGAGATTTCTTTGTCGGGTGTTGACACGTTTACTGATTGGACAGTGGAAGTCTCAGGATATAGTTCAATGAGGATTTAAACCATTGAAATGTTTATGAGCTTGTACGCTTTATCTTTATGAAGTAGGCCCTTCACCCATATCACTTCTATCCTCCGTGAAACAGAGTGATAAGTGGATGGCGCCAAAAATGATTTTGAGTCAAGCTGGTAGGGAGGCGATCAGGATTTACATTGAGTGGCTAGGGATCTGTAATTTATTGTGCATTCACTAACATGGTCTCGACTGATGGTGAGACGTTTGCTCTCGCGCTTAAGGTAATGACGGTCTTCAACTTAATCACTTCAATAACAAATGGCTCTTCATATGATGGGAGCGAGCAGATTCTAGATACTATTTCTCTTTTCTTTTGGTACCGCAACATGTTAGGAACTACCACTATACGGCTATCATTGACATCATAATGGGGAACATGGACTCGATCCTTGACCAAAATCAGTAGAAGCTCAAAGCGATGATTGAGTTCTCTATGGCTGTTTCGAAAACTCTGACTCTTCTTATTCAGCGTGCTCGACCGAAGTGATGTTATATCAGTGGGAAAATAACCCCGATATCTTCTTTTAAAGTGTCGGAAAGATTCAACCGGCGACAGATGGTTATCTGTTAACAGTGATCACTCTCTTCATAAACAAGCACATACATGCTGAGTCTGCGTTTCCAATACTATGAGCTCTCAGGTGTAGTCTCATGACAGGAACTTTAAATAATTCTCAAGGTTGCATTGCGGGAACCCTAATGGATGACTTCATCAATTTTATCCATAGATTGCAAGTTCTAATGTTTGTCTTGACTGTTCGGGGGATAAATCCTCCACAGGGCTAGGAGCTTGTGTCCGTACTGCCATACTCAGAGGCTCCTTGATTAAGCGTGGGTGTAAATAAGATTAAGGTGTACCTTCCAACAAAGCTTGAGCAGAGTTGTTCCAAACTGTTAGTTAGAGTTTTACACTTCAAGTGGAACAACGAATAAGTTATCTTATTCTGTGATATGATCGGTGTGAGTTGGTGTTAATCACTGACTGTGCGCAGCTTGATTGTTTCCATCCTTGTCGAGTTCCTCTAAGTGCTGCCAATCATCTGGAAATGAGGCGTTGCCCAGCAGCCTCGCTACATGCAAGTCGTCATTAATAGCAATAAGCTGAATTAATGAATATCCAGTGTCAAACGTTATAGTTCGACTAGAATATCACTCACAAGAGGCTTGTGGTTGATCAATGTAGAAATCTTAGGCCTTAATAGACCTTGGAGTGACCGGTAGTAGGATCTTGACTCCTCACATAACATCTGTTGTATGCGGTTTATCGCATATGCATGCATATTCGTGCATTATATTGCATTAGCAGTAGAGCATAATTGTTGGGCTTATGCATGAGAGAATGACTTGTGATCCGATGATTTTTCCTCGGGAAGAACTATCTTGCTTCCTGGAAAGTCGGGCGTGTGGCCTCAGATCTTTCCCACCGACCTTGCGTAGTGACTGACTGACTTTATAGTATAAAGCTATAATTGTTAGTTATTTCATGCATTACTTACGTTTTCGCTAACAATTTGCGACGAGGCGTATAGGAGGAGCTCATAAAATCGAGTAGGTTTACGGGCTGGAACAACAAATTCTACATTCTGCGAAATACCCTTACAATTCCTACTATTTCCCCTCCCCTTTACTAAAGCATATGACGCTCCCCTATAAGACATAAACCCGTAATTTTGCAGCTTCCATCTCTTTTTCATCACTCAGTCATCTTTTTGTCCTTAGGGTAGTTGATTTCATTCAAACAAAAGCGATAAATCGAGACCGTCTAAAAAGACTATGTGAGAGACAAACATTGTGTTCTTTTTCTGTTGAACCAGTCTAAAGAAGAACATCAGCAGCGCAAAACGACTGAAACGGCTCGGGATTTGGCTTAAGCAAAAGGTTTGCTCTTGATCCTTTGAATCTGTCTCGTTCCAGCATTTTCCTCCTCAACGAGTTATTAAAAGCCTGGCGTAGCGAAGTTGATCTCTGAAAAGAGCTCATCCAAATACATTGGCAGCATTGTCCGAATTCCGCGAATGAAGAGAACTGGAAGATGGATTTTTAAGTAGCATTTGGGAGGAGATACACATCGTATACAGACACCAAGCTAAACTCTTTTGCATTTCTTATTGACGACAAGGAAGCTGAGCTGGGAATACTGGAGATTGAAAGATCTCCTCAAAGCCCTCAATAACCTCGTCCAAAACGTGAATGAGTTGGATCAATCGCATGCACCATATATTCAAATGTGGATGAATACATCCAGCCATCTTCTTACATATGTGCTGTAAATGCTGCGTCAGACTTAAAACTACCGTCTCGCAAGCCTCCATGTTTTGCTTTCCAAATCTTCCTCAACTTTCGGTACCAGACAATACCTGTCGGATACCCAAACCTCACCTCGGAGGAATGTAGAATTTTTGAAAGTGGAGTATAGACCTGATGGATGGATTCGACATGAAACACGCTCGCCTTACAAGAAAACTAACTAACGCTTTTCCAGCATGATCATTCGAACTGGAAAGCAAAAGTTTATAGACGATCCTCTTCAGATGCTAAATGCTGATCGCTATGATCATTCTTTCAATACGAAGCAAGGAAAATAGCCAAAGATCTCTCTAACGGGAGCTGCTGACAAAGCCGCCACTTGTTGTCAAGAAAATAACATTAAGGCTCAAATCAACAATACAGTTACTCCAATAAATTATCTAAATCCCCATCTCCGCTTGTAAAGCACGAAGGGCTTCTTCGTCTTCGTCCTCCTCCTCCTCCGTTTCCTTTGGAAGAGCAGGAACTTTCGATACATCTGGGAGTTTCTTTGCCGCAGTTTTCGGTTCCACGATGCGGGAATCCAGTTCTTCCTGCTGGAGTTGCTGCAGCTCTTCGTCGAGTTCGTCTTCGTCGATTTCTTGTCCCAAAGGCCGAGAAATTGCATCTGATATCTCCTCTCCCAGATCCATTTGGTCTCGGATATCATCCATTGTTTCGTCCACTTTGTCAACGTCAAAGTCTCCATGTATTTGCTTCATAGCTTTAGCTCCTTGTTTCATCGCCTTCATAGTCTCCAGATTCAAGTTGGCTGACTCTATCGCGTTGAGCTGACTTTCCAACGAGTCGATTTGGTTCTGGATCTTTGTCAAATTGGCCTCAAACGCCTTTTTCCGTTTCAAAGCCGTTCTCGCAAGGTTTTTGTTACTGGAGATGTTTTTTCTCGCAATCTCATCCTGCTCTTTCATCTGGTTTTCCAGATGCGTCTGCTTCTTGTTCAGCATGGATATGTGCTCCCGCAGTTCTACGATAGCCTTCTTGGGAAGCTCCTTTTTCTTTTGCGGGTTTCCCCCGAAGAAATATGACCACATGTTGAGTTGATGTTTTGCTACTGATAAAGGATGGTGTGTGGATGTGGTATATCTGAGTGTAAACAGAGAAGGAGTCATCGGAGCGAAGCGGCAATGACGATAAAGGAAGAAATTTACCCATTTTCCTTATAAAGACTTGAAGTAATTTGGAAATCGTCGCGAGTAGAAGCTTTAAATATCAGGAATATTGAGTATTGATATTAACAGAAGCAGCGTTTGTATAGTAGTTCCATACGTACCTTGTCACCATGCGGAGGAAACGCCCATGTTTACCTATCTGTACTCACAATATTCCTGAAATGCCCCCTTACGATCTGTGTATCTTGGGAAGCACCTTGTAATATTATTTGGGTATTATTTCCTTGCCATGTCCTAGCATAGTTGCCTAAAGTTCAAGAAACACTTTTATCGGCTTAGTAACAGCTAGTTTTTTTCGACGGAATATTTGCCAAATCAAAGGTTTGCTGACGCCACAAAAATCACCATTGGATTCATGTAATAATAGGCACTTCTTATGTCTTTTATCAGATTAAAAGAAAACCTTTCACCAATCACACGCATTCTTGAGTGGTGAAAACCCTGAGGTGAAACGAGAAGGCTCAATTCAGCATTTCCATGCTCTCCCCAAGTGACTTCAAAAGCGTTCCTCTTCATGTACCATTTGACGCAAAGAGGATCAACAACAGCTCGAGTCGAAAAACAAACAGCAGTTCTTTTACTCATGATTTTCCCTCTTCCCAGCGTACTTCTTTGTCCATTTAGACCAATCACGGGTAGTCGACTATGGTCAACCCCAGCCATTGAATTTTATTGCTCATAGCGACCGATATTGAAGACGCTGTCAGCCAAGCTCCTCCTGGGTCTGTGCTACTCCCTCCATTTATCACATAGCTGTCAGATGTGTTTAAAAAGCTCTATAGGCGTCTCAGTCGACCTGTCATACCTCATCAACCTTGAGAAGTAACAAGCCTTCCTAGGAGTGTTTATGGAGCATTTTGGCTTTTACCAAAACTGTTTTGGAGAAAAAGACATCCAGATGTTCTCTACCGCCAAAAAACCGAGTCACTGATGCGAAGCGGGTATGCTCAACCAGTAGAAGTCTGATGAATAATTGTAGTGTTGAAGAACTGCAGTGGAGGCTGGGCCTTTAACAATCAACGCTCCCTTATCCTACTTTACCAATGGATGTAGTTCCCGCTCCTCTTTTACCGATGGATGTGGATTTACTATTTATGGATGTAGACCGATATCTCTGTCACCCTACGATAGACGCTCTACAAACCTTCCTACCAACATCCGTTCTTATAACGGTGCTCTCTCTTTTGCCAGTACATAACGAATAGCGCATTCAATCTGGCCTACGTCCTTTCGCAAATCAATGTTGCTGATTTCGAAACCTTGACTGGTGGTTTGACCCTTGTATTTTGACCCCTTGCTGTTGTCCTGGTTTCTCTAGTAAGCCTGAAATATCGTAGAAAAACTTGTCGATCCCGCCTTATCTACCGTATAACATGTGTACGGAAGAGGCTTTTTTCACCACCGGTCTGAATACCTTTTTCAGACAACATGATTAATGGCTTTTCCTAGTACCACTCTGCCTACAGGAAGAGAACAAATACTAATAGAACACTGGAAGTGACTTGATCAAGTCTCTAAGGTTCATTTTTTTTTCTATACTTAGCAATGAGACATCATTGTGATCACTTTTAATGAGTATACAGGAACTGATAATAAAGAAACGCACCCATCAAGATGCTCGCAAGCTCATTTGGTGGTGTTTAAACTGACAGTACGAGAATCAGCTCTTCCTTCACTTAGTGTTGCTTCCCTCAAGAGACTCCGACTGACTGCTCCTTTAAAATAGAGAGGGAGAGGCAGAACTTCTGGTTATACGTTCTATCCCTACACCCTCATCGCACTTGTTTTTTTTTTTCTTGTTTTTTTTTTTTTTCAATAAATACCATGATACGAATACTAAGGAGGGGACGTTGCATTTCGAGGCTGAAACCTCTCATTAGACACAACTCCGTTAGCGCTGCTCAACCGCAGCTTGACTCGCTTTTGCAAACCCTCAGATCGCAAGATACCCTTCCGACGACACAACCGGTTCAGCTGGACGATACGTGGAAGTCGTCACAAGAAGCACTTTTCCATGAAAGATTCTCCAAGGAACTCCACCAGTACACTTCCCTTCTTGAGGCGTTTCTCGTCAAGTGTGATTTCGAAAGAGCAGAAAATGTTCTCGTTAGCATATACCTGATGTGCAAGGAAACGGAAAACATGAGAGGGTTTCGGCAGCATTTGAACGATTTTCTCAAAGCTTATGCACTTTCTCCGAAAAGTAGTCTTGAAAACGTAGAAGAGTGGATAGATCAAATGTCGAAAAAATTCCAAGGGTGCGAGCCGGACCATCGTGCATACGGGGTTCTTGTGCGAAAGGCAATCGACAAGGGCAAAGACTATGTGCCATTTTTAAATCTTAGCAGTACGATGGGGATCCCTTTGAAACGATTACTGGGGCAAGTTGACGTTTTGGGGATGTCTAATCTGCATAAAATCATCAAAGAACAAAATATAGACGTTTCAAACTTGCCAAAAAGGTATCAGGAGTTATTTTCTCTGGACCAAAGTACTTCATTCACCGATATCAAACCGGTGAAGAAGGATTCATCCGAGCTGAAAGCGATTGATTCTTTTAATTTAAAAGTTGTTAGACACTCTCTATCGGGGCTTGAGGATTCCAGCGAAAAATTTGTAAACCTCTTGAAGCAGAATTTGGTGGAGGCCGAGTCCCACGTTGTGGAGGAGTTTTCCAATGTAGCTTCCGATAAACCGTTGGATTTTCATTCTTTGTATAGCGCGTTGAAGAGCCCTGAAGCTAGATGTGTTTTTGACAAAGCTCTAGATTCCTTCAATACCGACCGGCAGCGCAACTTGGAGCTGATGTCGGTGGACAGTGCTCGAGAAAAGTGGAAACACGAGTTTGAAGCTCTTTCTGGGTCCAACGCAGCTCCGCTTTCGAAGCACATCAAACACAAGCTGTGGATATGGACAAAGGAGATGGTTCCCTTGATCAATGACGAAATCTCGCGGTGCGAGTCAGAACTGAACCCAGATCACAAACCCACTCATCCAAAACACTCTCCTGTGGCTAACAAATCTAAGGCTGCATCCAAAGATCGCAAAGAGTACGGTCCATACCTACAGCTTATCACTCCTGAAAAGATGGCGGCCATCACGATTCTCGAGATGCTGAAAGCGTCGTCCAACCAGAACCACCCGATGGCCAAGGAAGGGTCTTCTTCTGCAAGAACTCTGAGACTGGTTCTGGCTGTGGGGAAAGCCTTGGAACTCGAGTTTCGGGCCCAGCAGCTGTTGAAGTCTGAGGTTGATGTTTTCAAGAAATTCCAGAGCATCAAGAGATCCTCCGAGTTCAAGAAACTTGTGGTTCAGCAAAAGTTTGAAAACCTTCTTCGTCAAGCAAAAAGCGATTTTGTGCGAGACCAAATTGCAGAAAACTTTATCAACTGGCCCCATGAGACAAAGATCAAAGTAGGGTCCGCTTTGCTGTCGATTCTGATGCACGTTGCCAAGATCAACGTTAGGGGGAAAGACCCGAGAACGGGTGAAGAAGTAAGGGGAGAAGTTCCTGCCTTCTACCACCAATACCACTACGTAGCGGGACAGAAGGTGGGGATGATTCAGACCCATCCAGAACTGGAGAAGCAACTGGGAAGCGGAAACCTGGAGGGAGCTCTGCATCCTCAATTTCTGCCGATGCTTGTGGAGCCGCGTCCGTGGACCTCCTACAAGACGGGCGGGTACTACTTTTCGGAGAATAAGGTTCTTCGGACAAAGGAGTCGCCTGAACAAGATGCGTATGTGAAAGCCGCCTGTGAGAATGGTGATTTGGATAGGATCTATGAGGGTTTAAACGTTTTGGGAACTACTCCGTGGACCATCAACAAGCGGATGTTTGAGGTTTTATGTAAAGTGTGGAATACGGGTGAAGCGTTTCTCGATATTCCTCCGCAGGTGACGCAGTTCGACTTCCCGGAGCCTCCTCCGAGAAACGCCGAGCCCCAAGTGCGTGCGGCTTGGAAACTAAAGACGAAGGAGCTGGGAAACAAGTACAGCAAGTATAGATCGCTGAGATGTGACGGTAATTACAAACTTGAGATTGCCAGAGCCTATCTCGGAGAGAAGATGTTCTTCCCGCATAGTTTAGATTTCCGGGGACGGGCGTACCCCATTCCTCCCTTGTTCAACCACTTGGGAAACGACATGTCTCGGTCGCTGCTGCTCTTTTGGGAGGGAAAGAGGCTGGGGGAGAACGGCTGGAAGTGGCTCAAGGTGCATTTCGCCAACTTGTACGGTTTCGACAAGGCTTCTTTGGCTGATAGAGTGACTTTTACAGAGACTTCACGTGAAAAGATTCTAGAATGCGCTTTCGATCCGTTCAAGTTTGATTGGTGGATGAAAGCTGACAAGCCGTGGCAGACTCTGTCCACTTGTTTTGAGCTCTCCAAGGCTTGGAGTTTGGAAAACCCACACGATCACATCTCATGTATGCCGGTTCACCAAGACGGTACGTGCAACGGGCTTCAGCACTATGCGGCTTTGGGAGGAGATGTGGAGGGAGCTCATCAGGTGAATCTGGTTCCCTCCGACAAGCCGGCCGATATATACACGCACGTAGCCAAGCTCGTGAAGGAGAAGGTTGATCTTGACGTTTCTCGGGGGAACGAGTACGCTGTTCTGTGTCAGGATATGATCAAGAGGAAAGTTGTCAAGCAGACGGTGATGACCAACGTTTATGGCGTAACGTTTATCGGCGCCCACCAACAAATCGAGAAGCAGCTGCCAAATTCATTAGGGGAAGAACGCGGGAACGTGGCAAAGTACCTCACAAGACTGGTTTTTGATTCCATCAGACAGCTTTTCGAGGGAGCCCATTTGATCCAGGACTGGTTGGCTGAAAGTGCAGGCTCTATTACCAAATCAATCAGACCAGATCTGGCAGAGTTCACTCCGAGAAACGGTCAACGGCCCGAGTTTCTCTCGTCGGTCATATGGACCACTCCGCTGGGACTTCCCATTGTTCAACCTTACAGAACGATCAAGAGAAAGCAGATATCCACCAACCTGCAAACTGTTTTCATCGCAGATCCATTCGCGGTGAACCCAGTAGACTCGAAAAAGCAAAGATCGGCTTTTCCTCCAAACTACATCCACTCGTTGGATGCTTCCCACATGCTGCTTTCGGCCATACAGTGTGGGGAGAAGAAGCTGTCATTTGCAGCGGTCCACGACTCGTATTGGACTCATGCGTGTGACGTGGACACGATGAACTCTGTGATCAGAGAGCAATTTATCGCTTTGCACGAGGTGGATCTTGTGTCGCAATTGAAAAACGAGTTTGACAAGAGATACAAGGGGTTTTATAGCATTATTGATATTCCAAAAGCTTCAAACGAAGCTTGCACGATTCTTCAAATGAGAAAAGAGCTCACCTCCAAACTGGGAAGAAAAATCACCCTGTTGGACGAGGTGTTTTTGGAGAATGAAAGAAGAGCACTGCTGGAATCGGAAGAGGACGAAAAGCGCGAAATCGGCGAAAGCATCTCCACCCCGATTAGCATTTTAGAAAATGCGCAGCTGGATGGCATTGAAGATACAGCTCAGCAAAAGGTTTTGGCTCCTTTCAAGCTTCAGCAGATCCCTCCAAAGGGAGATTTTGATGTGCAAATGGTGAGGGACAGTATGTATTTTTTTTCTTAGGCAACTTGTATATATAAAGGCATTACTAGGAGAATTGAAGCTGAAACGTCCCAAGGAGGAAGAGTCGGAGGAGTTCTTCTGTGTGGCCTGGGCAGAATTGACACAATACTGTCAGCGAGTCATCACTACGGATGAATAGGTTTTGACCAAGTGAAACCACACTTTTAAGACTCGTAAAGTGATCTTTTTGAGGCTATT
Source organism: Citeromyces hawaiiensis (assembly GCA_030567395.1). Lineage (NCBI taxonomy): Eukaryota > Fungi > Ascomycota > Pichiomycetes > Pichiales > Pichiaceae > Citeromyces > Citeromyces hawaiiensis. Next base: position 29,709 of record JAJLSF010000307.1, read on the forward strand.
CTGGCTGATATTTCGCAGATGTGTAAACGTAGATCGGTTGAAGTGTCTATTGAGAAGTGCATGGTAAAGGGACCTTTTTGCGAGAAAAAAAATGCAAGCATTGCATGTCCTCGTCTATACAAGTTGTCGTTCTATGAACGAAAAGATGTTCTCTTTCTACAACAACTTTATATAGCTCAGACACTTACAAAGAACCGAAGCAAGAAGCTACCTAAGTAGAGCCGTGTTGAGTGCATCGAGGAGCTCTCCTAAAGATGCAATGCATCATGTCCTTTGACTATAGTAAGGGCACGAAGGATTCAAACTACAAAAACAAATATCTGCATTTGTGCCCGTTGGACCTTTCATGTTCTTTTCGGCACTTTTCAGCAGCTTTTTTGAATCAAAACCTTAACACAAAAGAAATTCAACCCTTTTTCGAGTGCTTTTTTGTGGAAAGACAAGTCATTTAACAAAGTAGTCAAGCTACTAATGATTTAACAAAGCTCGAGAGTTCCCCGCCTCTTGGAAAAGAAAGCTGACAGGAAATCCACATAGCCGGGGATTTCCAAAGCAATAGCTCAAGTCAGCATCTTGAGCTCTTTCAATCACGTGGCACTGTATCAGACGACACCGCTTGACCAGAAGCTTTTGGCAGAAAGAGGGATTATGCTTATTTGGACGCTAATTCATTCATCACCTGGATCATGCAAGCACTTTTGAAGTGTTCACTCATAATTAATCATTTCCGAAAAATGCGAAGGTTTTTGCGATCCAAATTATTTTGACTTAGAACACTCAAAGGCGATAGAAAGAATCATGCTCAGTATGCAGCTAGTTGCATTTCTCGTCGCATAACTATATGAGAGACATAGCTTGAAGCTACCTGAATCTAACTATCGGATGCCTCCGATTAAACTCACACAAGGAGATCCAGGTTACAATAAATGTAACCCAAGCAGATCCGGCCTTCATGGGGAAGTATACTTGATACAATCATGCAACCCCATGCATGATGCTGTACACATATGCGGTCGACTGCATGATGGACTGGAGCGATCTTTTAGTATGGAATTATGCTAAGAGAGCCGACGGATACTGGAATCAGACTTGTATACAGCAAAGGAACTATGTATATTCGAATGGAAACTGCCCAGCAAGAAAATAGAGAAAAAATTGCCCTTGATATTTTCATCTGTTCAAGCTCATATTGTCTTGTCCACATAAAAGTACAGAAAGCACCAAGAATAAATGATTCAACGTACTTCTCAATAGCTTCACTTTTGTGCCGCATTATCAGCCATAATCCGGGAAAACGATGTGATGCAACTTTGGAAAAAGAAATGTTGGTCATGCCTTTTCTGATCAGGAAACGTAAATCATGACTAAGCGGAATAAGAAAGGACTATGATGTATAAGCATGTATGACTTGCGGGGAAGGTCATCATGCGGATAAGTCACTCATGATATGTCACATCACATGTTTTTCCCCACATCAATCGGTATATAAAGGAGGCCACAAACCTCAACTATGTAGCAGCTTAAGGTAGAATAAAAACCTTACATTGTCAAACATAAGTGAAGAACGTTATTACTTTCGATTACTGGACATTCTAAGGGAACAATCAAGACTGAGAATGAATCAACCTGCCCGAGTTGCTCAACCTGGTATTGATGCCCCGACCGAGGCTCCCAGATCCTCGAACTATCAACAACTTCAACCAGTCAAATTCGATTTTTGCAGAGCGCAAAATATCAGCCAAAATATATGTCGCCCGATTCACTACAGGAGTCTTGAATTCGGGCCTGGAGAGATATCTCCAAAGACTCGAACCACTGATCCATCATTGATCACATGCGAGGGTTATTTATCATGTTGCATAATAGACAGTTTTCACAGCTGATGTCTGGGAAATTTGGTCGGGGCAACAATGCAAGGTTCCACGGCGAGTTAATCACAGTCCTGATTGTTCTCTTAGAAGCTTGTTAGTAGTAGTAAAGATGTTCTTTGCTTTTTGACACTGTAAGGCTTTTATCCAACCCAAAGCTGCTATATATTTGAGGTTTGTAGCCTCTTTTATACTCTGATTGATGTGGGGAAAAACATGTGATATCAAGAGTGGCTTATCAGCATATGGTCTTCTCTGCAGGTCACACATGTTTAGACATGATAGTGTCTTATTCGAACAAGTCACGACCGTCCTTTTTGTTTCCAAAGTTGCATAGCACTGCTTTCCCGAAAAAAAAAGTACCATTGACAGTTTCCACCATAAATTCTATACCTTACGTCATTGAGGTATAATGTGAATCCTATACTGTGCTATCGTTCTCTGATATCTTGTACTTTTGTTTACACGGCGCTCTATCAGTATGTCCACAATCTCTGCGGGGAGCGCTTTGTCTACCGTTAGAGGACATGGCATCTACTTACCAACGGCTCCAGAATCATAAAGCCCTATACAAGTTTCTGTGATGGCTACCATCTTCAACGGCTTATTTAAACCATGCAGATACAACTTTAAAGTCACCTCGTGTTACTTCTGATTCGCAACTCTGGGTTATGAAGAGAGAACACCAGTCCTAAAAATAGTCGCATGCACAGAAAGCCGCTGGTATTTTGACCGGATCTAAACTGTGAAACGATTCGGCAAGCTCTTGAAGCGCGGAAAAATCTCTGCGGATATTCGGTCTGACGAGGGAAACATCTGATATCAACATTCTTTTCAACAGCGTCAAACCCTACCATTAAGAGTATATTTCCATTTTCATTCTGTCATAGAACATCAGATTCATACCACCTCCGGACACCTCTTATTCTTGTCGACAAAAAGTCGCCGCGATAACACCAAATCAAACATGTCCTTCTTCAACACTATACGGTACGTTTTTCAGCCGATTCCCCCACTAACAAAAAGAGGACTCGGTAGGTCCAAGAAGAACCGGAACCAGCGAAGCGAAAGTCCCACAAGGACAAACCCGTCGAGTGTTTATTCCGGCAAGAACAACTCCACTCTTTCTCTAAGACGAACTCAATCTCCGAGTAAACAGTCGGTAAAGTCGAGATTCTCAAACAGCTTTTCTACAAAACCAACACAGCCGCAGCAGCAGAAGCCACTCTTCCTGTGTGAGCCCTTTGTTAGAACCGCATTGGTAAAGGGTTCTTTCAAGACTATAGTCCAGCAGCCAAAGTACGTGGATCATGGCGAGTGGCTCTCTTTGAACATTTTCGAGACTTATACGCATTTAAATCAGTTTTATGGGGTCATAGCGGATTACGTAACAGCGGATAAGTATCCTACGATGTGCGCAGGTCCAAGTACTGAGTATTTATGGTTAGATTCTTCAAATCGCACCGTGTCGCTACCGGCGTACCAGTACATCGACTATGCTCTCGCCTGGATCAGTAATCAGATCAATGACGAGAACCACTTTCCTACCAGGGGAACAACCAAATTTCCGCCTACAGTTGTGAAGGATATAAAGAGTATTTGCAGGGAGATGTTTAGAATCTTTGCGCATATTTACCATCACCATTTTGACAAGATTGTGCATCTGTCGCTGGAGGCACATTGCAATTCCTTCTTTGCCCACTTTATTTCCTTTATGAAGGAGTTTAATTTGATCGAGAGGAGAGAGCTTGAGCCGCTTTTGCCGTTGATTGAAAATTTAGAAGCGCAGGGGAAGATTATAAACGAGTAGCGGAATGGAGTTTTATCAACTTCAGGGTTTTTTCCGTTAGGAGAAATCATAGGTTGGTCTATTGGCAACGGTAGTAGTAGACACCTTAAAGACTTTTTGAATATATATGCACACGTATGCGATGGTTTGCAAAGCTTGCATTGGCATGCATGATAGTCAGTAAGAGGGTTATCGGTGATCTGGACCTTCTAATTCAGTATGGGGGCATCACAGAATTTACTGCATGGTATGCACCTGGGCTGTAAATGTCTCACATTTTTCGACGAAGCGTAAGTTTCGTAGCTTATAATTTAAAAGACGGGGAAGGAATGGGGAAATGATGTACAGATGGTAACATTTTTTTCGTAAGATCTTTTTGCACTCAATTTTGTTCTAGACTTCCAACAGCCACAATATAGTAAACGCCTCCACACATTGCCGCTTACAACTTGCAAAGGATTCCATCGGACTAATTGCTTTTTTTGTTTTGTTTTGTAGTATAAGTATAATAGTGCAGTGTCAGGTTCTCACATAATTCCCTGAAACCGTGTGACCCCAGACATACTTATTTGAACATTAGATGACATATGGCTATCACATGACATATCAACTGATGTATACCTGCATCCTGGTAACTATAAATAGACGCTGTTTAGTACGAATAAACATCTTAGATATTGTTACCTAGCCGCAGGTCTCACATGCGGAGCATATCTCGCGTTTTGGGAGAGATTTGACTTTGATAATATAAAGAGGCCAATCCGTTCACGTTGGGGTCTGATTGAGGGTCATCAAATCAGGAGCTAGATCAATTCCGAATCTGAGAAATCAGAATCTTGTAACATTATGCACGCTTATTTTGCTTCTAGATAGGCCAATTATACACACATTACATTAACGTTTAAAAGAACAAGAAATCTTTCACGAAAAAATATCTTCCGAACAGAGTATATACTGGTAAGACTCAAGTGGAAAGATTCGCATTCATAGCGCCGGTTATATGATATCTTTTCTGAACATCTCTGGTTTTTTACTCCCACTTTTCTGGCTAGAATCTCCAGACAGTCATGTGGAGAATTATAGCGAGGCTGGGAGAACTTTTGTTTTTCTGTCTGCCGGATTAAAACAAATTTATGCCATTTGTGCTCCCGGAATCACTCACATTAGACATACATGAGACACACTGTAAATATAGAGTATTGAAGACGTGTGGCACAAATATTGAAGGGAGCGCAGTACCTATACGGGAGCACTGCAAGTATCCCAAACAGCAGGGGATATAGGAGGGTCTAACATAATTAGGGCGGGAACGCATTTAGAACTATTTTGGCTAGACAAAGAGTGAGGCAAAGCAGGCCTCTTTACAGAGAGTAGTAAATGACATAATCACCTACGTCAGCATGCTGCAGAGATCTGCAACAATACATAGGACATATATATTCATGCATATAGATTCGGGTTTGATCTGATGTAGATTCAGGGTCTAAAAAATAGATTCGATTTGATTTAATCAGATCTACCGGATCTGATGACTTTTAGTTCCAATTTGGACTCATCTGCTAGAAATGCTGAGATTAATCCTGTGAGCGACCCGGCATTTATGATCCAAAGACCGGGTTGCATACTATTTCAGTCATTTAAATAAAAGAGTTCAGAAAGAAACTTTTCTAAGTAGAGTTTGGATATTCCAACTCACCCAATATGCTAACATTAAAACATGCAGTAGCCTTGAATAGCAGGCCGACCTTCCTCAACTCGACATACTCCACACAACCGACTTAAAATCCTCCACAAGGTTATGGTTCAAAAACCGCAACCCTCCGTGCCTCAAACACCGGTCTGTGTAATTAAACACAAGCTTCAGATTCCACAGATCCTCCAACGATGTAGGACTGTATACCTGTGACGAGAGTTCCAGCTTAAAGTCCAATGCACTCAATTCCTCTTCGTTTCCCACCACAGATTTCTCAAATGAGTCGAGCTGGGCAAAGATGGAAAGATCATTGAGAGGCCGCCACGGGTCTGTGGAGCTGAAAGAGTCTAGAATGGCCTGAGAGTGTTTTTTCAGGTCCTCGTACTTGTGTTTGGAAGATACGTTGATTTGCAGGCTCTTTTTGAAAGCCTCGTCCACTTCCACAAACACAGGAAGGTAGTTGCTCTGCAAGGTGGAGATGGCTAAAATGGTGTCCAACTTGGGCAAAAGACAAGGAGCCTCCAATTGGAGGTGGGAGTAGTCCTTTAGTGTGACGCTGATGCCCACTTTACACGGTTTTTGGGTCTCATTATCACGGGGGACTATACATCTCGGCTCGACTGAGAGAGCCCAGAAATGACGAAGGGCCTGCAAGTGGACCTCGTTGCATTCTGTGTTTTGGGAGGGGAAAACGGGATACAGTGACACCATGAGGGATGCGATGGCAAAGTTGGAGTCGGAAAATGCATACAGTCCGCTTCCAAGAAACAGAAACCCCATTGACATGTTGGCACACATGTACCCTCCATAATTTGGATGGTTTTCTGTGTTGCCATACAAAGTTCTCAGTCTGCGAAAGGTTTCCAAATCTCCAGATCCAGCCATAACAAGCGACAGCGAAAGCATAAAAATGTCTCTCACTACGGAAACTCCGTTGTGAGCGAGTTTCTCGTCGTGTGTTTTAGGAGAAATCTCTGTGATGCGGATCATCTCGTCCAGACCAGCTAGAAGAGTAGATTTGGCTTCCGGGTTGTTTGACGACGAGTATCTCAGTCCGATAGAGAGAGCAGCCCCCCCAATGGCGTGGAAGAAACCCTGTTGGTCGCTGTCCAAAGAGGAGACAGATTCAAGTTGGGAGGATATACAAGGGGGCACGTGACTGTAAATCCAATCTAGAGAGGGGTCGATATCGTCCCACATAATAACGTTATAGCAGAGGGTGCGCAGAAACACAGAAACCGGCCGTATATACTCTAGAAGATGAGCAGAGTCTGGCAGTTTCAAAGGTTCAGCCACTGTCGAGTCGTGGCTTTTCATAAAGATCATAGCAAGGGAAATCAGTGCTCCTCCTTGAGATTTCGAGGATCCGTTAACCGCCAGGAAAACCAATTTATCTGGGATCTTGGAATCCTTCATGCAATGAGCTTTTCCAAGGTTTATGAACCCCAGCCCTATGCCAGCTCCGAGTCTATATCCCTCGTCATTCAACATATCGTTTTGTGTTGCTTTCAACTGAGAAAGAAGAACCTCGCTCATACGACGATGCTGGGACTCACAAAACAAAAGCCCAATGCCAACGAGACCCGCTGTTTGAACGGGGAGAGCCACATTGAGATCACTAGATCCATGCGGCAGTAATGCCACAACGTGAACAGATAAAACTTTTGTCATTTTCAAATTCATGGTTCCACGCAGACTGGCTGACATCCCCAAAAGAAGTGCCACACTCGTGTGCAGATGTTTTGGGCCGAGATAGTTATAGATGTGCCACTCTTCTAGGCTACTCAAATGGCCGTTCAAGCCGATCCCCAATAGGAATCCAGCATGTTGCGATGTAAGGTGCGCAGGCTTGTTGAACACGATCCAGGACCCTGAGATATCTTCTGCATCGCGTGAAATGCTCAGACCAGCAGAGGCTCCGTTGTGGAAGAACCCCCACTGCGTCATTTCCTGGTCCATCACCTCCTTGTCCAAAGAAACGTTGGTCATCGAGGGAACAATAAGAGTGTTGAGATTCACCTTGGAAATCGGGAACCGCTCCGTCATGAGCGGCCTACAGCTATTAACTACAAGCGCACCTTTCCCCAAGGGGATAGTGAGAGTTCTCATAGCCACCATCGCAGCTAGTCCACGATGCAGTTTATAAAGCTGGTGCTCACTCACAGAGCCCGGGATAAGAGATGCCGTTTGAGTCTTGGAAGTTTGCAAGAGCTTGCAAACCTCATAAAACCTCCGGTCCTCGTCAAAAATGAGTTTGGTGATACTCAACGAGTCTTCAGTTGTATCGGGTTCCTGCATCTCCAGCGACTCCAATATACTGTGCACTTCTTTCTGGAGACACGGCCCCCTGATAGGTTTATCTTCTGAAACATGGCCCCTCTTCATGTTGAGAAGATCGTTTCTTCCCACCAGTACCAAACACTCTTCTCTCCATGAGACTTGCGCCTTTTTCTCGCATGCAATCAGACAGTTCTTGAGCGGGAAGAAAACTCCTGTGGGAAGGGTATCCAGAAAGTGTCGGGTTATGCGGTTTTCCACCATCGTATTCAAGACGTCAACGTCAGAGTACTGCGACGAGATGAGTGTTTCGAAAAGTCGCAAAATAGCACAAGACCTCCACGTGATCTTCTCGTCCACCTCGTCCGACTCCTCGCAAACCTGCGACAACGTGACGTACGGAACGATAGTTTCTGTGAATGCGCTTGCCAACGATTCGAGCAGGTTTGGCGGTTTCACCAAAAGAGCAGAACTGCCAAAGAGAAAACGGTCTAAATTCTCCTGGTTGTAGTAGCTCACCCATGCATCAGGCCAGCCGAGCCACACACAGAGCTGTGCCAAAAGAAGACCCATGGTGTTCAGGTCCCCGTACTGCGAAACATCAAGCTTCAAATCCTCTCGCACAAGGTGGATGCACACCACCAGCCTCGAGACGGTTTCCTCCAAGTGGTAAGACTCCACGAGGTTGGCCTTGAGAGTTTGGGCCAGGGGAAACAGCTGTGTTACCGGGTTAGACGTGAAGAGGGTTCTTTTGGTGGCTCGATCCGGAACAAAGAGCGACAAAACCGCAACAACGTATGCGTCCCACTCTTGTCCGCAAAGCCCAAAAGCACACACCCAGCGCAGCCAGAATGAGTGGTAGACGTGGTTGCCGTAGAGGTATCTCAGCAGTTTCAAAAGACGACGCACCAGTTTGTTCTCCGGATACAACATCAGATCGAAAGTGAGGGTCTTCCCTTCGTCGGAAACGACTGCCACCTTGCTATTGTAAACGCTAGCTATCCCGCAGAAAGCTGCCGAATTCTTAAAATCCGCACTGGGGGTCACAAGGTCTAAAAACGGATTCAGCAACACCAGTTTTCGAGGACTCTTCAAGACTGCAATCATACCTCCAATCAGATCTCCCATTCCCTCAACTTCCATGCAGTCCAAACACTGCAAAAGAAGACTTCTTTTGAAGGCGGGGGTTCTGGCTGGATGGGAAGCAAAAATCAAAATCTGTGTACTTTCCCTCCCGACAATCACTACAGCCTCTTCGTCCTGGTACGTAATGGAGTAAGCTCTTTGCGGTTCTTCCTGCAGTCTAATCGATTCCACTTTGGCGCAGATCACATCTTTGCGCAACGAAGCAGCTTCAAAAATGGCCGGATGTGGCTTTATAGAGTCAGGAATCGATTCCGAAATAGAAGCCATCCTGTCGATCGACATCATATCAGAAGCGTTTCTATTCTTGAATATGGCAGTGCTCGTCGATATATCTGCCTCGTCCACCAATCTAGAAGTATTCGGCGTACTTATCCCTGAGTGTTTTCGAATTCCAGCCGACGCTTTTCTACGTATCGTCTGTCTAGCGTTCCCCGGTGAGTGTCTGGTTAAGTATCTCACGTGATAGATCTCAAGTGTGGACTCGCTCTGGTTAAAAGTTACCGCCAGCGAGTACTTTGACGTTGTGGGGAACCACAGAAGCTTTTCCCTGGGAGAAATTGAGGATGTAGAAGATGACCCAATGGCGCCCAGTTCCAAGATGGGGTCCAGCATCGTCATAAAATTAATCTGTCCCTCTTCCTCGGAAAGCTCTCTTTCAAGCACGAGCCCGTTCTGGAAAGCGAAGCCATTTTGCAGCCGAAACGGGAAGCTACAGAAGTAATTGTCTCCATTTGAGTAGTATACGCGAGCTTCTTCTGGTTGCAGCACCACCAATGCTCGATCCAAAGGGTTTTCCTCCACGTAGTTGGTTGCGTTTGTATCGTTGAACGATGTAAAGAGTGCCTTGATCACTGTAGAGTCCTGGATCACTATGCGCTTTACAATAGTCTGGCCCTTTACCCAGATGACCTCGTTGTCGTTTTGCAACAGGCGGTCTGCGTGGTCAGTCAACGTGACCTTGTAGCCAGAATTGAGGGAGTCCGGTAGGCAGAATCCTGGTTCCTCTTCCAACGCCCGCAAGCTGAGTTCTGAGTCCATCGGTTTGTGAGACGGTGCAGGGATGCCCCTTATGCAAGGGACTTGCCTTTATATGAGGCCTTATTATTCAGCAAGTGTCTAATGATGTAAGTTGATCCCTTAAAATGACTTGATGCGTCGGGAGATTATAGATCTCTTGGTTATATCAATCCGGATGAAGCTTGGAGGTGGCATCAAAGTGCGTCTTCTTAAACACGTCTTGATTCCATCACGCTCAATGCGGATCATGGTATGAAAGGCTAGGAAGGTTATGGTACCACCTATAGAAACGAGGAGTAACAAGGTAAAGTATGGGTTGTATGATATAGTCACGTGACGTATATATTCAAGTTGTGACAGACGGTGGAGCTTAAATGCGCCATCGCTCGCTCAACATACATATACATACTGGATTTATGAGTTGTATGCAGCGCCAAAAATGGGCTTGGATTTGTGTAGGCGGCTTCAATTTCTGCATCAACATGCATGATCGATATGCACAATCATGCAGGATATCGAGGCTTCATATAGACCTTTTCTGATAGCTACCTCTTATCTAGATCAATCATTTAACAAAATCACCTCATACAATTTATTCGATTTTGGTTGCTTTGAGAACTTCTATCACCTCAGTGAATGTATAGTCATTGGGCTGGCTATTTGCCACATGACAAGTTCAGCTAATTTGAAGGTTTAAAGATGTATTTTCTTTTTTTGAGAGTTTCGTGATGGGCAGTGACTGGAGTTACGACTGACGATCTTGGTCAATGTCAACAAGTCTGATTCAATTCAATTTGCGCAACATACAGACAATGCGATTAATACAGACGTTTTGAATGGGTCTCAGTGACTACAACCTTGGCCATTGGATTCTTTCAATCCTGTTGAAGAGAGCACTTTGGACGAAGCTTTTGGCGAAATAATTATTACATATCTCGCCGAGAATTTATACACTTGAGTGGCCATGCTGGTTCACACCTTCAATTTCATCTTACTGTCATGTGAAGGACCAAAATGGGGAAAGAGCCTATAGCCTTTGATAACCAGCTCTCCTCTGGAATTTGATGCAGAGGCCACTCAGGAAAATGAGCTATAGACAGAGGAGCCAAGAATGTCAGCAAAGTGTGGGCTTGAACTGTCAAGAACAAGCAATTGCTTCGTGTAAGAGCTGCGTCAAGAATATCGATCATCTTGACGTTTTGTGCCCTCAGAAGTGCAGAGTATTTCAGAACGTTGATACAAAACGTACTTCAATGGCAATCATTCGACAAAAACAACAATAGCACCAATCAAATAGAGAGTATTATGCTGGGCCGAAAAAGACTTTGTTCGTCAAGTTCATGAACAAAGTGCAACGATTGGTTTAGCTTGAAGCTCGAGTTTTTCAATATGATCAAGATTTGCATTTAATCGGGGAAACTACTAGAGGTCATTAAATGTGGCAAGGAAAGTCCGAAAAAGTTCAACTTTAACGACTGTTCAAGTATTAAATTGACTCTTCAACGTCTCTCTGTTCGACTTTTTCTTCCTAGTTAGCAGGCAGACGACTCGTTTCACCCCATACTGCTCTTCTAGTAGATTTCCTTGAGCAAAGATGCATGCAAGCCTTTCTAAAGGGAAGAACACACATCCAGATGAACCTCTTCAGTAAACAATAAAGTGCTACTGCCTGCAACACTCCCAGATTTCAGCAAAGTATCAACGCCGCTTCCAGACAAGGCACATTCTACGTCTTTTTTTTTTTCACATAAGAGTGCCATTAAATCAATACTTTTTTTGTCTTATTTGTCGGCAGTCTCGCCTCTTACAAATTCCATGAAAATGATTGGACGGTGTGAGGATGTACCATAATGAGCACCTCACTTCGAGAGATCGATCCAAGCCCTTTTAAGCCACACGAAAAGCCCGGTCTAGGCCCTCATACAAGTAAGGACAAGTGGCAGCGGGCCATCAACGTGTTGTATGAATGCCAAAAGTATTCAACCCTACCGTTTTCATTGTTCGCAGTTCTTCATCTTTCTGCCGTTGTGCTCTCCCCCAACACCGATATCGGGAACCAGCTCCTTGTGATTGGCCGCACCATCTACCAGGCTCCCTTTTTTGAGCCAGTTTTGGTCGCCAGTATTACTACTCACGTTTTGAGTGGTGTTCTTTTGAGAATTGCAAAGAATATAAGAAACAAAAAATATTACGGTAAATCCACTCATAAACCAAAGGATAGCGATCCTGGTTTGATCTTAAAACCCGACGGAAAAAGAGATTCTTCCTATGGATTAGGCGGAATCTCCTCGTTGTTGGGATTGGGTGCGAAAAAGTCTTTTGTAAGTAGAAAATGGGGGATCTCTCCTATAAGTTTTTCTGGGTTCGTGTTGGTTTCGATGTTAATGTACCATGTTTTGCACCAGCGTGTCGTTCCTTTGTTGATTGACGGTGACTCGTCGATGATAACTCTGGAGTATATCGCTGCAGCCATTGCGAAAAACCCTTATAAAGTGGCTCCAGGACTTGTTGCGCTTGTCTGGCTTTCGAGCTACCACATGGTTAGCGGAGCTAGACGGTATTTGAAACTCTACGGCATTCGCTCATCCAGAGTTGCCTACTTTATTATAAACGGACTGTCCGTTTGTGCGGCTGTGAGCTTGTACAAGATTTCCAAGCTTCCCCCGCCAATGGGATTCACAAGAGATACGTTTGAGAAGTATCTCACTTTTTTGCCCTAGTGTCATGGAAGGGGGAAGGCTCTATTAACGTGATGGTGGCGAGAAACTGATACGGTGCGTCAGCACCGATCATCAAAATTTGGATGATCGGTTGCTTCGGATGTAGTACTTTGTGGTACCACTGTCCTAGTTAAGGGTCACCGGATCCGAGTTATTGACGAAAGTTATAAAGGTTCATGTCTCAAAAATATATAGTTGGTTCAAAGACAGCGTCTTACTTAAAGACTATCTAAATGCAACATTCACTTTGTTGAGCTCTAGACTCTAGCATTTGCTGGGTAAAGGAGAAAATGGCAGTTGTCAGACATGGTAGGTATAAAAGGAGAGGTTTCCGTGCTTTTTAGAGATAGAGGTAATTCGGGATGATCAAGCAATTGTTAAACAAGTTATAGTGAAGTGCTAAGACACACACGAAGACTCTTGATTTACACCCGCATCACTCCACCATTTTGACCCCCTTCTGGAAACAAAATCGCATAAACGTGGATTAACGTTTAGATCGGAGGAGATCACATCTGATCTGATCCGCCTTGATCTTTTTCCACACCCCGGATCTAGATCCTGGATTTGGTGACCCTTAAAGTGTGACTGCATTTCTCAGTCACGTGACTTGTCTATGTTCATATTCAACAATCACGCATTTCGAAAGGGTTGTAGGTTTTTTCCTTAACTATATGGTGAGATATTTTACTGGGCGAGCCTAGGGAAACCCTCAATACGGACTGCTCTGTTGCGCTAATACTAAACTTTCACCCATGCCATCTCTCGAGTCAATAGAACGAAGATAATGACATCTGAACCGCGTGCGGCTGTCCTGCAGCTTCATATGCAGGGACTGATGGCACACAATGTTGCATCAAGGCATAAATAGTAATCTGCAACACGAAATAAGCTATAGCTGTCGCATATATCTCAATCAACATAAACCTTCCATCACTCATCACAATGGCACTTCCAAACTGCCACAATTATGTTTGAATATACTTTAAAAATGTATGCAGTAGACACTTTTTCATCTATACAGCCCCTCGCTTACGCTCGCCGCTTTCATGCACCGCCTATGGATTGCCCCATCTTCACCGCCTGACCATCCTTCAGCTTAAAGTCAAAACTCTGCGGAGCTTCAAACACCAAAACCACCGTCGAGCCTAGTTTGAAGCCTCCCACTTCCTGTCCCTTTGTCAAGGGCTGACCCCCAAGAACACGAGACGCATTGGCATACGATGCCTCGTAACAAGTATTCTTCACCACCTTCTTCGACCTTGTGGACTGGTTAGAAATAACGGAAACATCGTCATCAACTTCTCCGTAGATGGAGTGCTCGTAAACTTCGTTTGTCGATAGATCCTTGTCAAAGTTTACCTTGATGCTCCCCACGTTAGTGGCACCAACAGGGGTCATTGAGAAAAATCCGTGTTTCCAGTACCCCAACATTGCCACACGTTCGTTCAAGACGAAAAGTCCTTGTAACTTTTTTTGGAAATACGGAGCTACAGAAAATAGCTCTCCGATAAAGTGGCGTCTCATCGTGGCGACCCAATTAGTCGGAGAGTGGAACCGATGGTAGTCTCCTGGAGCAAGATATATCACAGCAAAGAAAAGCTGCTTATCCTTTTCAGAAGAGGTATCGCCAATGTCAGATGTCACTTTTTCCACTTGTGCAGCAGACGGGTTATCTATGGAGGCGTCTCCTTCGTTTTCATACTTGTACGCATTCAGATGGTGAGTGTTTTTGCTTTCTCCTCCAAGTAAATCGTCCAAAGTGTACGAGATCCCATTCAATTCGGCAAACTCCTCATGCCGCTGCATCACTTCGTTGTCGTGAAAATCATGGTCAAAGTCCACATGATGCGTAGGAGCAGCCAGCCTTTTCGCTACCGCTTTTGAGTCAGTTCCCAAAAGAGCATCCAACGAGTAAGTCATTCCCTTAACCTGTTCGATTTCGCCGTTTTCGATGATTCCAAACTTCAAAACTCGTCCATCGCAAGGAGAAACAAGCTCTGAGTTCATATCCACAGGCCGAGATTCCGGTTTGATGGTTCTATAGAAGAATTCGCCGAGATTCTTGAATTTAGTCAAATCGGTTTCTTCAATCTCTTCCAGATTTACGCCAAAAGCCAAGGAATAGAGCTTAAAACTGGGAATTCTTAGCCACACTGGCAAATCAATGCTGTTGAACTGGCCCCATAATCTAGACATAGCCTTAAGGGGAAGAGTACTGTACGCGTATAGTTTCCACGAAGTTGGTTTGACCTCTTTTTCTTCACTTTTCCTCTCCGTATGAGTGATTTTGGAAGCTGCAATGCCAAATAAAACTACACATAGAGAAGTTAGTGCCAATAATTGTCGCGTGAGCTTTTTCCCCTTTAAACCACGCGGTTTTTTGCTGCCCCTCACAGATGAAAGTCTCCTTTTGAGCGCGTCCTTGTTGCTCCATCTTTTCACGAAAAAACGATTGGAAAATGGTCTTTTCTGAAGACTGAACCTCAAGCTTTTCGACTGATTCTTGAACTTTGACAACGTTGACTCGATGCTTTTTATAGGAGACCCCCCGTTAGACCAGTGCGAGTAATAAAGAGCGTTTCTTTTGGGACGGGGGATCTTGGGGAAACGATAGTAGTAGGACGAAATTCCCCGACGGTGGTTTATCTGATCAGCGACAGCGGTGGCTCTCGTTAGCGGCTTGGCGATATTCATCTGCGACGGACCGCACTGAGCCCGCTTGTATAATTTGAGCGTATTTGGCAGTATACCCCATCGTCTTTGCATGTTGTGTGTGTGTGTGGAAAATACGCCTGAAACGCATGTGAAAATTTAGACCGCACGACCCGCGCGCATCGTACATGCACCTTTATGCACTGTCATGCACGAAGTGCGTGAGAGTGCCTTCATGCATGAAAGTGCACGTGGATAATCAGACAAGACACTGTATTCCTAAGGCCTCTCTTGCTACAGGGATGAAGCACTTTCATGCAGCGATTGTTCCTTATTAAGTTTGGTGAGCTCCTCGTACATGCATGTGGAGAAGCACCAGACACCCTGGTGGCTGTGCAGAAAAAGAAAAGACCCGAGAAATCGCTGATCATTATTGGAGCGAAGAGAAAATGATGTACTAGCTTAGTCTTTGAGATGATTTTTTGAATATATTGACAAGAAAGGCCTAAATTTTTGATCTTGTTGCCCTAGGTAAGTGATGACGCTGTATGCTCTGCGTATGCATATTGTTGACAGCACAAAACGAGGGATTAGTTGGCTATCATTGTGTCGTAGTACGTGCTAGAAAATTGATTTTTGCTTGAAATGCGAGCTTTTTGCAACAAAAAGTAAGCTAGTGATGCAGTAGTAGGCGAAAGAGATATTCAATCGCGTGAATTTAGAGAGGTGAAATCGAAGCACCAAAAATGATTTTTTTTTCTGTTTCACATAAAAGTTCCATTGTATGAATCATCTAAATAACCTATACTGTGTACTTCTTAATAAGTCCATTTCAACCCATAAAAAATTCGATTTTCAAGACACCTTGTTTCTCATGACCACGATTGAGGGCTGTAACGATGGGCGTGTACACGGGAAATGGGTCAACTAGAAGTGCTGGTGCGGAAGGAGATCCAAGTCTCAAGTCCGGAAAGCAACCTGGTTATCCAAGCCATTGGCGAGAAGAAGTGGAGCCGCTTTTCAAAATCCACAAAAGATATAGCTCGAGAAATCATCAAGCTTGCAGAGTCTAATTACCCGGCTCGTACGCTTACTCATTTCAATAGCGCTGACTATGATCGCTTCGTCAGATATGGAACGAAACAGCTTTGTTACCCAGATCTCATTCAGGGCTTGAAGGTGAGAAATGATCCCTTCAGTATTAATCCTGGGATTATGGTTTTCAGATCATCGCCTCAGCATAATGCAGCGATCGAATTTGTGGGTCTGTGTTCAGAGAATGCCACTGAAGACGGTTTAATTAGAAGCGCCAGGAAGTTTGTCAGGATGCAAGCCGTGATGTTCCTCTACCCGATGGAGACGGGAAATTTCAGCCAGACATGGCGTTTTTGAGGCGCCATTTTTTATAATGGAAGTGAACTGTAAGCGTCTCTCTCTGGAGAATGCCAGACGTCAATTGCTAGGTCCAATGGAAAAATACAGAGGTAAGATTAGAGGTGGAGTGCTCTTTTCTCACTATTTCAACAAATAGTACGCCGAGGTGTATCGTTATGTGCACAGAACGACCGGAGGAAACGATATTGTTCTTCCCGATGGTGTTGGCAATCAAGAAATAGAGCGCATGTTGATGAAAAACGCTTTGGGTGAATCAACAGAATTTGCAATCTATTTACACGAGAACAAAAGGTGTCTTCCTCTGTTGAACGACGATACTCCCTGCGAAAATGTACCGTTGTCGGTTTTCGACATATTGAATGAGCAATTCGAAAACATTGTTCGCCGTGAGGATATGAGACGTCCCAATGCCACTTTTTGGTTGGATCACAATATCTTGCGTGGAATCTTTCAAAGTATTCTCCCCGCAGCCCAATGAGCGAGGCGCTGAACGAAATGAAAGCTCATCTGAGTATGTTTGCAAGGTCTTAGATCGAGTTTCCTGAAAAACTGCATGCCGTAATCCTGCGGATCACTGTGCTCCAAATTGCTATTTTCAAGGTTTTCTCGAGGTGACATCTTTTACCTAGAAGCAAACTATGCATTGCGCAAAGGTACTCGCAATAGGGCATGGTTTTCCGGAGTTAAATCTGGTGTCTTTGATTCTAACTCACTCACAGCAGGATATTTTTGAGATACTTTTGTTCTACTCGTGCTTTGTATTTTCCGTCTCTTGTACTCCTTCAAAGGCTTGCATTCTTTTCACCTTTCCTTGTAAGCTGAGTACGTTGTATCGTCAATCTTCAGACGTCATGGATAGGTTATAACACTGAGTGGAATACCAAAAAATGAAGCAGGATCCTAGCAAGGATAGTCACTACCTCAAGTCTACGAATACCGTGCCTCTGGTTGGTTGAGTAAGGACTATCATGATAACAAGGAGCTGACTCTCTATAAAAATGATGGCCATACTTGAGATACTGGGGCTTTACCCTAGTGGACGGCATCACTTTCTAGTCAAGATTATGAAATCCGTGTCCACGTCCGAAACTAAAAAGAGTGAAGAAAACGTTTCGCATAGGTTCGATAAATTGGGAAGATGTACCTGTGCATTAAACCATGCAACTCTTCTATATAGTCACATCGAAGCTATATAATGTATTATATTTTATAATTATATAAAAATGATCGAATGATCTTAGATCACAACGAGAAAGATCTTGACCTTGCAATCTAGGGCACAACCCTTAAAAATGCGTGTGAACACTCAGCAACCTGGAAAGGTCCTGAGATTGGAAAAGAGTTTGTATGATCTCAAACAAGCATCCCTGTGCTGGAATGAGACCATCAACTCTGTACTATCCACGTGTGGATTTCACGGGAATAAAGCAGAGTTTGGCCTTTATTGTCGCGTCAATGGAGGGTTTAATAGTGCTCCATGTTGATGACCTCTTGATAGCTGCTCGAGACCCTCAGGATGTAGAAGAAACCAAAACCAATTCTCAAAAACGCTTCTAAAATGAAAGACCTCGGATCTCCAAGTATCTTTCTGGGAATGAATATCAGTCAAGAGGGGGAAACAGTTCATGTTCATCTCCATGACTATGTGCACCTTGCTGCTTCCTTAGAAGATGCCAATGACGTCCCATGGTTGAGGGGTTGAATCTCAATGCCTCTAGTAAACCGTGTGACGCTCATTGGCCGGTACTCTATTGTTTGCCGCTAATACAGTGAGGTGCGATATCAGCTATGCCGTCGGCATGTTACCTCGTCATCTCAAGGACCCCCAAGAGATTCATTGGCGTGTTGCCAAAAGGGTGGCGAAATGCCTGAGGGTACCACCTATATCGGAATACGCTACAAAAAGAGTGACGCTTTCACTTTCTGTGGTTACTCTGGATCCAGCCACATCACTGACACTCTGGATCGCAAGCCAACCACCGGGATGGTGTAAATCAGCGGTTCTCCAGTAGTAACGGTCTGTTGTGGCTTTGAGCTCCACTGAGGCAGAATTTATCGCATTCTCCGACACGGTCAAGACAGCACTGTGGCTCAAAAGCAGATTCCGGGCGTCGAATGCTTATCGAAGTGCGATATCGCTTTATTAAAGAGCACGTACATCAGATATGCAGGTGGTACATGTTGGCACCAAGTAAATGGTCGCCCATATGCTTACAAAGCCTCTGGGTCCTGCTCAACTTGTGGAGCTCTTCGTGGAATGGTGGACGCTCAAGATTCTCAGGATTAAGTAAAGACCAACGACTAATGCAGTGTAAATATGAGAGACAGAGTGAAATATGAATACAGGGAAGAGTACGTAGTGTCTATATAAGGCGATGTGCTGGTATAGATAATCAATGAATTATCTCACCAATCTACCAGACTCCAGAGTACAGGAACTCCAACAGAGAAGACACGATTTTTATTGGTAATAGCAGTCCTCCGGACTGAACAGCCTCTTTCCACGGATACAGGACCGCGTAAGATAGAAGCGTCTAAAGCGAGATTTTTGAGATCAACTGCTTTGTGAGTTGTGCCCATTATTTCTGGGTAGAATCGCGTCCTTCAACCAGCAATCGAGGAAATTTTGATATTCTTCCCTCCTGGTGAAAGATAAGACACCACCAGGACTCATTCTGAGTTTTTTTGAAGAGTCTGATCGATCTCTGACGTCTTTTGCTAGACTGCCCATAACGCTGACGACTTGCAGCTGTTAGTATCTATAGTAGTCGAATGCAGAACACAGATTTGATTTATATTTACGAGGCGTAAGCTTAGCAGCTTATGAGATCAAAACAGCGCAAATTACCCAACTTAGGGACGCGTATGGGGTCACACCTTCCTTGATAAGATAGCAGAGTATTCAAGCTCATAAGCGAGTACAACCGGCTTTTCAACCTCGAGAGCAAAGGGTGAGAAACTCTTTTTCAAGCCTCAAGGTACGGAGCCGCCCGAGGATTAAAACAAATATATGTATAGCTGAATTTACATTTGAGTGTAGTCCCATAGTTTGACCAAAGTTTGAATCGCTCTGCAAAGCTGCATATCAGGTGCATGAGCCTTGCAGATACTTGCATACATGCGGATGAAGATCTGATGACGCAACGCCTTAAATTTTTATTGACTAAATACAGCTCCTCCACCGCCTCTCTGAATACCTACTTACTTACCGCTCCAACAGTATACCCCTTTGGCCCCAGATAAAACATCGCAATCGGCAGGAAAATCAGGCTGTGCAAACTACCAATCACAACGAGGGCCAGCCACATGCGGAAGTAGTACACTTCGAAAATCTTGGACCTTGTAAAAGCCAGAACGCTTACGCCGATCAGCTTTGTCATGGTGATGCCACCCAGCACCGTTCCTCCTGTGTGAACCATGGCATTCAAAGTGCGAGCCTCTCTGTTTGCCTGTGGATCACTCGAGGTGAAAGACTCGGTGAAAGTATAGGCTTTTGCGATATGAACGCAAAACTCAACACTCAGACCTACGCAGATGAGCAAATTGACTAACGAAACAGCATTTAAAGAGATCCCCCAAAGAGCCATCACTCCCCCGATATCAACCAGTGTCATGGCAACTGTGAGGATGACGAGCCCCGCCATGGTGAAGGACCCCAGTAAGACAGATGCCACGACGAAAATCAGAGAAAAGGCAGACCCGATCAAAGCGAGCGTAAGCGGAACAATGGTTGCGTACTGGACAAAGAAAATGTAAAAAGGGGAGTAGGCAAACGCATTGGAGAGCCCAGAAAGCGAGTCCAGCTCTTTTGTAATCCTTAAAGACGACTTGTACGCATGGATAAAGTCCTCTTGCGTTCTCAAAGGACGATGCATGGAACGGAATACAGAGTAGTCGATAACCCCCTTTTCGTTTGTGTGGATGGAGGTGGAATACGGAGCTTTGCCTCCAAGAGGACACGGATCAGAGGGCGAGTCAATCCAGATGTCGTAATACTTCATAAACTCATCTCCCTCGGGGAACCCCTCCATGGTGACGTCCCACTCTTTGTCCTCGTAACACGTTTCGCACTGTCTGGAAGGAGCAAAAGGCGGACACACCTGTTTGGATCCTTTCTTCAAACGACAACAGTCCGAAAGATCTGGATTCAGCCAAAGAAGGTAGTCGTCGATCCAGGAAGCAACAGGATCAGCTAGTGTGGATGAATTAACTCTTTTACGTTCTTGCTCTAGCACATTCACAAGAGAAAGCTCGTTACAAGTGGAAAACCGACCACACAGCTGTTGCTGTCCCTTTCTTGAAGTCACATCCACGTCGGGAACAACGAAATAGACAGGGGGACCAACGTTGAGGTAGTTTGAAACGTCGTCAAAGTATTGGACGAGATACGACTCTGAAGGAAGCGCTAGTCGCTGGTCTAAACCGAGTG
This sequence comes from Citeromyces hawaiiensis, assembly GCA_030567395.1. Classification (NCBI taxonomy): domain Eukaryota; kingdom Fungi; phylum Ascomycota; class Pichiomycetes; order Pichiales; family Pichiaceae; genus Citeromyces; species Citeromyces hawaiiensis. Next base: position 50,698 of record JAJLSF010000307.1, read on the forward strand.
TGATTTTGGGGAGAAGCGAAAACGAAATTGCTGATGCGGCGACAAATATAGACAAGATTATCTTTTTGGTTGATCTTTTGGTGAGGACAAAATGAGCACATTTATCCATCAACTTTGTTGAGAATGTCATATTCTCCTCGTGATCTTCTAGTCTTACAGGATTGGTGAGATACAGAAAGACCAAAATGTCTGCTCTTCCCTCTTCCTTTCTCTTTTGGTCCAAGCTCAAAAGCGATACAAAAAAGGTGAGCTGAAGCACGGCATTCAAAAGAACCGCGAGAGCACAGTATAACGCAAAATTCCTAACAGCAGGCATGGAGACGATGCCGGCAATTAGGAAACAGGAAATCTGGCACGTTGCACTGAGCAGTATGCTGGGACCAATTTTACCCATCGTAGAAGCTACCTTCACCGGAATAGACTCGCTGCCGCTCTTAAGCTCGTGCGATATCAGGAAAATGTTGTCCACGCCTATAGCTAGAACCAAAAACGGGATCACCTCTGCGATGATCAAGGTGGACTTGAGGCCTATCAAGGCAAAGACCCCGACAGAGGAAAATACCGAAAGAAGAACTATAAAGATTCCGCAAAGTCCCAGCCCGAGTTTTGTTTTGACAAACATACTTTTGTTAAAGTGGGAAACGTTACCGCTTAAAGCTGCCGACGCGTATGCAAACATGGCCAAGTATGACATCACAATTACCTTGATATCTGTGTTTGTTGACTTGTTGAGTTCTTTCTCCAGAGAGATACCGGTGGAAAAACTCAGTGAAAGGTTTCTGTGGCGAGCTTCGCGTTGCAGCTCAACAAGTCTCTCCTCCAAAGCAGCCTCCCACACGGTGGTGTCACTCGAAACGTTTCCGTTAAGAAGAATAGTAACGACAATGGACTTGTAGGAAGCAGTACTGTCGCCTCCCCCAAACAGTAGGGCAGGTTGCAGCGGCTGCTGGAACGGAGGTAGGCACGTGACCGGAGAGTTGGCGCAAGACTCGATCTGTGATTCCCACCGGGTTGGAGACAATCTTGAGAAATCGCCATCGAAGTACTGGGTAAAAGACTCCACAGCACAGGCGTCTCCCATTGGTTTGAAGCACAGATCAGATATGCTTACCTGCGTTTTAGTTTCGTTGTTATACACAGACAAGTTTGTGAGTTCTTGTTCTTTTTCGAACCACCACTGAATAGTTTCGTAGCTTAAAACCGGACCCGTCTCGTTTACGACAAAGATCTGCTGCGGTCTGTAGAAGGGTCCAAACTTTTCGTCGTACACGAGTTTCTGCTTGTACTCTTTTGCATTTGGAGAGACCCAAAGATGAACGGGGTCAGTTTCAAGTTTGGTGAACACACAACAGTACGAGAGAGCTACAGAAACCACCAGACAAGTCGCCACAACCATCTTGGCATGCACAGAGCAAAAGTACCCCAGCTTATAGAACTGTGTCTGCAGATAGTTGTTCACCGAGTAGGACTGTTGGTTTTCGGTTTCAAAAGAAGGCTGTTGCTCGATCGCATCGTCCGTAAGCAAACTTGTCTTTGCGGAACGACGGGAACGAGCTATCACTGCGAGCGCTGCAACAGCACACATGTGGTAGACGAAAATTACAGATACCGAGTAGCATGAAAACGGTCCCACTTTGCAATGCGTCTCTTTAACAGTAGGCAGTTCTGGACACGACGGGGAACAATCGGCGCAAGCGCACTTGTACTCAGTATCATTACAGTTTCTCATTTTAAAGTCCATAGGTTTCAAGTCCTTTGGGAAATCAGTAAAGTCGGAAGTGAATTTGTGATTGATTTGGAAAGGAGAACCTCCAAGCAGCGGCTTTTTGTCGCCTAGAAATTTAAGGAACTCTCGATAGTTCTTTGCTCCTCCGCCAATGAGGTCCATAGCGTATCCGTTTGAAGCGGAAAACTTGACCTCTTTGCAGCTATCGTAAAAGATTGATGCAAGCTCGTCACTTACATAGTTATCTAGTTCATCTACGATTTCTTTGCCTGTGTTAGACTTGTCGGTTTTCGTCACATTGACAAATTGGGACTGGTTTGGAGAGCACGTGAATTGGCAGAAAAACTGATAAAAGTTTTCCTTGCAAGCCGGACACGATGCAATGAGCGATCTCGCCTTTGCGAGGTTGGATTTTAGGTTAAGCAATTGATCGTAGTTACAGCAAATCGTCTCGTAAGATTCCCACGAGCTACCGCATACTTCTACAAGTAAAGAGCGCTCTTCTGGAGTTGGTTCAGAAGCTTCAACGTTAGAAGGACACGGCAGTTCTGACCCAAAAATCGACTTTTTCCCGCACTATGTGTTAGCTAAGAGTGATTATGGAATACATACATTACCGTAAACGGCGCAAACGTTTTTTTTGTGGACCTCGGTTGCGTAGGTGATCCCAAACAACAAAAGAAGTGTGAAGGTCCTCAGCAACATCTTTGTATCTTATCGGATTGGTAGGTGCACGACGTTGGGGATGACAGACATATATATAACATGAATGGTGTACGGGTGTGTCTTGAGCTGGGGTTTAAACCTAAATCAAATTACAGACTACGAGTGTCTTGTATAACTTTGTAGGTAGCGTCTTTAAATAAAGAGACGTTTTGAAACACCTCAAAATAGGTGTGAGATATCAATGCTATACATGCACCATATCTATTCTGACTACGTATATATACTTCATAGTAATACGGTAGATAATGATGTCTGGATGGGACGATCAAGTATAACTTCGATTATATAGCAGAACCTATATAGCAGAACCCTCAGCAGATGATACAAAGCAGATCAGAAAATAAAAAGTCGTTTGGTCTCCATTCTTTTTCTTCTTTAGCCCCTGCTTTCGCAACCTCTGATTCTCGGTTTCTCTTCCCTCAGTTGGGTAACTCCCTTGTGACGGACAATTATCGAAGCAGCACAGCATGCCCCGCGCCGGTCTTTGTCGAATTTACTCCGGATATGAAAGGCGCCGGAAGAATATCTCTGAGTCCTGAATGTCTATTGGTACATTTTAAAGGGTCAACGGATCCTCACGAAACAAAGGAGGTACAGAAAGAAGAAAAGATTAAGTCGAATAATGCAATTAAGCGGCGAGCCTTTGGCACCGCTATTTTGAGTCCTAAATACGGTGAGTGACAAATTGATGTTTCTTTTGCTTGACACTGCATTGACATCGAATCATTTAGTCACCTTAATTGTTGGTGGATGTATGCTTGACCGATACTTGTTGGATTGGCAGACTCTTAACAGCAGGATGAGAAATGGGTATACCCCGCTTTCATTGAGAGAATTGTGACATAACAGCATGCTGGTTGCCTGCGTATTCAAACATTTTTCCTCACCTTCCTGCAGACAAAACAGGATACGATATATCTTCTGTAGGGGTCAAAACTGCAATCAAAGTTTTGAGGACGGTTGTTCATAGCACTCGCAGCTTTAGAGATTTTGGGTGTCTTCTTCTACGCACCGCTGGCTTTTCCAGAACCCCGCATTACCATTTCTAGGGGAAGCAGCTTACGTGATTTGTATGCTGGAGGAAAACATGAGGTGAATCTGGTTAAACGTTGAGAATCAGCAGTACGAATATGCGAGAGCGATGGCTGTGTTTGTTCCTCATCAGCGATATCCGAATGCTCCGAAACTTCGCATTAAGCTTGATTGATGCAGAATATACAGAAGACTTTGAAAGAGATAGTTTTGAAAGAAAAAGAAGGGTATGCTTGGTTTCATGTGTCTTAGCCGTCTCTAGCTCTATAATGAAGCTGATTGTCTACATGAAGCTTGCCGCCATATACGTCTCAGAAACTATACACACCCCATCGCAGTCGACTGCGCCCACCTCGACGTTTTGATCGTATTCGTAAAAGTGGTCAACATTAGAGTAACAAGTGAAAATAGAGGGTGACATTGACCGGGTGTTCATCTGAAACAGTACTCCGAGATATATAATAATGGGAAAATGACATTGAGAGGACCTAATGCTGCTGATAGTGGAATTTATTGATTGACGCGCCATTATTTTGCACAAACTTGAGTGCAAAAGATCTCAGGAAAAAAATCTTACGGAAAAAAGGTTACGTCGCTTCCCTACACCCTTTTTTTTTTATTAGCTCCTAAGCTTTCGCTTCGTCGCAAACAGCTTATTAAATATAAAGACGACCAACCTGAAAATCACCACAGGTCTAAGCAACCTCAGTAGTGGTACTACTACTTCTGCTACCGCGGATTATCCATAAGGTGATACAGTTTGTCAGCGATAGCTTTATATAGTAAATCCAGTTGCTCACTCCGCAGGGTCGGTGGAAAAGGTCTGAAGCTATACGGCCATCTTTTCAAAGAAGCGGGCTAATTATACTCATGCATAAGCCCCTGCTAATGCAACAACATGCATGAATATGCATGAATATGCAGTAGACCGTGTAAGGCAGAGACGATTAAACGAGGAGATTTCAGAACCAAAAATTGGTCGCTCTATCGCTAGCTGACATCAATATCAAGCACCCCGAATCTTTGGGTATGTCATATCACGTGGATTCTGATTTATCTGGAGGGCTTGCATAAAGAAGGCCGCTTAGCTCAGCTCGAATCCTCGTACGGCTTGCTATTGGACAGTTCTTCATGTTCCAGACTACCCACGCATGCACTTTGCATGCTCCACGGGTAATTGGCAGTAGATAATTTGGTAGGTATAAAGGAGGGAAATTCTGTATACAATCCTGCGCAATCTGACTCGACGATATACAATCAAATTAGGTCTTTCAGCAGTCTTCCGTCGACTGAATCATGAGCGGATATTTCACAATGCGAGCTTTGAATTGAACAATCAGAGCAATACAGTGCCAAGACAATCGATTTCACCACTGAGCGTGGCCTTTTTATTTAATTAACCTTTGATACGCATTATATCCCTATGTTTTGTGCATGGTATTAGGACAGGCCCATAACTCTATTTTGGATTGTAGGCCAGAATTCATTTCAACAAAACAAATCCCATAACCTCTGGGATCTCGCTGAAGAAGTACCGTGTAGCTCTGTTTCTGATAATAGCTCTTTTCTGTTAGCAAATGTGAGATATTTATTATATCTTCTAGCATCTCTATGCAAATATGAGGTAAGTAGAATAAGAGCTTTTTACCTATAAGAGTATGATATCCTGTTTGGAGATATAATACACTATAATATCTAACTAAAGAATTAAAAAATCTTGGCATTTCGAAGAGCTCACCTAAAAGCTTCAAGCAAAACCTCATTACTGACAAAAGGGTTTTTCACACGTGGAGACAATGAGATAGACACTATTCACACTCAAAGGGTAATTCCTTTGGGTGGAAGATAAAACATGTTTATTCTGCTATGCTCTTCCTTACCTCAAATATGTTCGGATCTTGCATATAATTCTTCCTCGTGAACACTCTCAGACACTTGGTCTTCGGTATCGGACTACACTGCGCTTTATGAACCAAACGATATGCGATTTTAGGAATTATATTATTCTATCTATTCACATTTTAACAAAGAAATTTAGATAAAAGCTCAAGTTGTAGGTCTTTTCGTTACGGGAAAAGGACAAAAAGACGGCATTTTGTCATCCATATGCTGAAAGTCTCAGGAAATCACCTACAACATACCATGCTTTCAGGTGTCGCTCAGGGAAGAATAGACTCACGATGAACTGACAATGATAGCAGCCCAAATTGATTGGGGCCTCACTTTTTCCTCATTTGAGAGTTCAAGCTGATTGAACAGCTAAAAATCTCCCGAGATAATCTTCCGCTCCTTGAGCTCCTTAACCAAAGAATCTCTCAGGCCTAGGTCCAACAGCTCACCTCTTTTTGCGTACTGGTTATTTATATTCTTGAGCTTGAGCTTCCTTTTGAAAGCCTCTCTCTGTAGTCTATCACCATCCGTTGTTTGAACAAACCTTGATGCGATCCGGGGAGCTCCAGTGGGGCAGCCGATGCGTTGACAAACCTTGAAGTATTTTCTTCTGGTGTGCAAGTATGTCGCTTTCACTTTTTCAATATCCCATAGTAGCAGCTCGTCGATCTGCGCCTCCAGAGCCCTTTCCATTTTAGAAAGGGGCAACTCCAGATGAAGAGGATGGCAGTGTTGTTTACGGTCGGTGATAGCTCTTGCGTGAGCTTTGGCAAGCCAGTATGACGATATATTTGTTTGCGTGCCGTTGAATTTCACCATTTTATGGTATATAATTCTTAGTACTCTTCTCCAGTTATCGTGATATCCCATCTTTACGCTTGCCTTTATCAGGTGGTGGTAACTTTGCAGGTTGGGCTTGATGCGCAATTTTTTTGTCAGCGTATTGAACACCCCTAACGACAGATCTATGCGCTTCATGTCGGATAAAATCTCGAGAATATTGTTCAGCAACGAGACACTGGGTTTCAACCCTTCTTCCAGCAGCTTACTCAACAGCGGAACCACTCGTCGAATGTTGTCCGTGTTCTCACTGAGTAGCTGCTTCACAACAAGGTTGACGCTGTCGCTGTCGATGTTCTTGAACGACGATAGAACCTCAAGCATACGTTTGCTCTTGGGTTGCCTAGTCCTCTTGATTCGATTGTCTTCAGTTCCCTTTTCTTTAGTTTCCTTGTCTTCAACTCCCTTGTCTTCAACTCCCTTGTCTTCAACTCCCTTGTCTTCAACTCTCTTGTCTTCAAAGTAATCCTTCATAATCAAGTAGCTGACTCGGGGATGGCCGGCATAGGGCTGCAGCTTTTTCAACAAAAGATCCTTTATGCCGATGGGAACCAGCTCATAGATTATCAGCCACGTGGCGAGATTGGCTTCGATGCTTCTAGCTTTCATTAGGCCGAGATAGTAACTGGCTGTCGACAGCGGATCAACCGTGTGGCTTTTCACTCTCACAAGTTGATTCAAAAATAGATTCACAGTGGTTGAGTCAGGATGTATATCGTCAAGAGTGCGCATCTGCCTCAGGTAATGTCGGGCAGATGTCATGTCGTTCTTGCGAATATAATATCGCAGCATATAGTTATATGATTTTAAAGATCGTAGTCTCGCTGCAATGGCATTATCAGGATGAAATATCTGACGAAGAAGCTTATCTACAATGTGGTGTTTGGCAGAAGAATGCTTGTAGACGTACTCGTACTGCGTGAGTTCTTCGATATACGCATCAAAGCTCTCAAACGATAGCGGCACGTCAAATTTGGGGACATCTCCCAAATTATGTGAGAAAACATGGAAAACAAACCTAGTGTCGGTGGATAAATGCGGAGGAGTTATCGAAAACAGCGTGGTGATGATATGATCGATCTGTATAGCGTTCTCCTGGTACGCTTGATCTTTTTGTGCGCCGTTCTGTCTCTGCGAGTAAAAATCTATCACCGCTTGATTGGGTTCCCTTTTCCGACGAGCCGGAACTCCGTAAATCAGTTTAGCCTTCTCATCGAATCTGGAACCTTTACCCACAGTGAAATGAGCCGGAAGGCTGTCGGCTCGCCTCATGCTTCTGTTGAATGTTATAAGCTTCTCCCCGGGAACAACATGCGCCTTCCCTCTTTGCTGCAGACTCGAAAGGGTTAGTTGGAGTCGTATTCTTTTCATAGAGCCATCTCGGTCGTGTGCGGCCTGTTTTTTTTTTTTGGTTTTTTTTTTTTTTAATTCTATCTTTTCTGAAAAATAAAACCATGAACAGAGAAGGGTTTGTTCCTCCTTCGGCAAATAACATGGCGGCCGCTGCTGCTGGCTCTGCCTCTATGAAGGGGCTGGGCGTCAAGTATAACTGCTCCAACTGCTCTGTAAGTTTCTCCCTCAACAAGAACGATCCTGTGAGATGCAAAGAGTGCGGGCACCGTGTTCTTTTCAAAGCGAGAACAAGGAGAATGGGTAAGTACTTTTATCTTTTTAGCTAACGTGCAGTTCAATTCGAAGCTAGGTGATGGGCATTATGGAGTCTTTTGACTCACTGCGTATTTGCGACGAGCTAGGAGCTGAAATCGGTTTTCGAAGCGTTTCTATAGCAGTTTTATAGTATTACTGCCGAAATTTTATATGTGGAAAAGTCCTGTTGCGACGTAGAATAAATAAAAGTATGGCCATGAGCTTTATCCGTATGCGCGTAGAACAGAATGAGCTGCTGTCTGCATCCTCGAGTGGTGCTCACAGACACAATGACTGGGCTCTTTTTTGATGTGGGTGGTGCGCAACCGATCTTGGTTTTTGATTGTCTTATTAAAGAGTACATGTGGTTTTCGCGTTCCGCGCTCCTTAGAGGACCTATCTATTTCAAGCAGATGGAAATTTGAGGCAATAAAGTCGCACACTGTTAAAACAAACGTTCTAGATGAAGCCATTCCGTCACCCGTGCATGAACGTGCATATCGTTCATGTAAGTCACGGTATAGCGTGCACTTCGAGTCCGAATATATCTCGGCCATGAGGTCTTGTAAAAGTCTGTCGTACTGAGACAAGACCATTACCGCTCCTCAACGAGTAATATCATTTCATCAGCTTGCGTTGATTGTCTCTCCTTGTCCACACTACTTGTCCTACCACCAGAATGATTGTCAATGTTCTTTATTTGTATGGACGTACAACCCTTCCATCCTTCGCTATAGTGTGAAGCAAGGGTTTTCAGTAAATGCTGTGAGCACGACCAATATTTCGAATGAGCTGCAAATATTGTCAGCGATAACGTATGTGATACATGAGTTTACGAAGCGTTATAGCTTTATATCTTAAATCCGCTCAGTCGCTCCGCAAGGTCGAAGGGAATGATCCGAGGCTACACGTCCGACTTTGCAGGAAGCAACCTCTTCCCGAGAAATGATCTAAGCATAAGTTATTCTCTCATGCATGAGCCCTACTGCTAATGCAAAATAATGCACGAATATGCATACATATGCAGTAGACCGCATACTACGGATGTTATGCGACGAGTCAAGACCAATCCACCTGTCGCTCCAGGTTGTTTCAAGGCCTGTGATTATATATCTATAATAATGAACCATAAAACCCCTGTGGGTGATGTTCTAGTCGAACTATTACCTTTGACACTGGATATTCATTCAGGCTATTGGCATTAATGGCTGGGCAACGTCTCATTTTCGGAGGATTGGCAGCGGGACAGGTTAACCAATTTCTGAACTCAGACTATGCGCTTTTGCATGAAACAGGAGGATTGGTAGCAGAAGCCTTGGTGGGAATGAAGGAGCGAGTTTGTTCACCGAATGAAAAGCAGTTAACAGAAAGCTAGAACTCAACATGGATTGAAACAATCAAGCTACACACTATTAGTGATTAATACCAATACACATCGGTGATATCACAGAATAAGAAAACTTTTTCCTTGTTCTTCGATTACCAGTTAGAAACTAACACTCTATTAGTTTCGGAAACGCACAGTTTGTGACACCACGAGCATGGTCGGCATGTTATTGGTTGTATAATATCAATACGACTTTACACCATTGTTCACTGAAGTAAAGATCAAGTACTATTGCTCCCCCTGATCCCAACCCAAGAGAAGATTCATCTCTCTCTCCTCAAGAATTATCAATCCAAGAAACACTTGTGTAGCAGCTTTAGCTAAAGCGAGAGTCTTGCATTTACAAGAAATTATCAACTACAGGAGATTCTAAGGGAACAATCAAGAATAGGAATGAGCCCCTGTGGAAGTTGCACAACCTGAAAATAATGCTCTGACTGAAGCTCCTAAACCTTCGCATCACAAACTCAGGTTTGGTTGAAGTTTTCACAAAAACATTGTGGCACTGGACTTCTTACTCTTAGAGACCAAATAATTTGTATGTGACCACATCCAAAAACAATTGCGTCAGCCCGGAATCGAACCGGGGGCTCAACTATGGCAAAGTTGAATTTTACCACTAAACCACTGACGCGCTTATGAGACGGCCGCCGCGCACATAACTAAGTCCTTTTAGTACATCTCAGCTTCATTAGAGTTCACTCAGCGAGGTACATGTTTTCCGAAAACGTCGCGGCTGTTTACATCTAGATCAGGAAAAAGAAAATTCATCATATGAACCTCTGTGCGGGTGCGTTTCACCTTCGGTCGCCAGGTTGGTCTGCGGAATACTGGGGGCAGCATAACAGCTTCACCTCTTGACTGGAAATCCTACATGGATTTGTGAGGCAGTGGGTAGATGCAATCTGAGAAGACAAGTATCTTTGTTACGACAATATTTGTGGCATTCGAGCATTAGCTTTGATAATCTCAAAATGACCCGATGGAAAGCCAGGCAAACGGCAGATCTGCAAAGTGTGATTTCAACATAGGCCTCTCCATCCTGTACAAGGAGCTCTTTTTTTGTGTATTATTATTTGTCCCTCAGTTCGACACGAAAGGCGTGGCCTTTCACATTTAGTCTATCCAAAGAAGCACGAGTCATTTTTAGCCAAGGCAAGCTGCCTTTCTCACGGAAATGATTTTGGCCATTCGCAGCTGGGAGTTTTCTATAAACTTTGCAATTTTTGGACTGATATCAAGCTAAATCAGTCTGACTCGTCACCAGAACTTTTTCGGCCGTCAGCTGTAATAGAGTTCAGCGATGTATTTAGCAGAATCTTTTGATGAGTCGTCATTCTTCTCAGACACTCCGACAGTCTGTATTGGCCAAGGAATCTTTAAACTCTCTCGAAGTCAAATTTCGTGAAGGGCTAGAACCTTGGTTTGTAGAAGAGCGATCTGACGTTTGGGAGCTGAGCACATTCCTTTACAGTATGGGCTTATCCAATGACGTTCAGTGGTCCTACAGACTAATTTCTTCACTGAAGAGGGGGCACTAATCAGGAGGTTCAACAGCTTGGTCAGAAAAAGACAGCCCACAAACATATGAGATCATGTATTACAGAAATGCTAAGATGACTACAAACTCAAAAGACGCTTTCAACGTTCCAGACCGTTTGCGTGGAGACCCAGCCAGCGAAACGATTCAGATTTGTGCTCGACTCCTTGGATGAATCTGGGAGTGGGTCTGTAATTTTTGTTAGCAAAAAAGCTGCTGACGCTTCTGCCAGTCCAAACATCAAAATGCCCACATAGGGAATGCTAATGAGGTAAAAAAACGAGAGACCGAACCCGAACAGAATACCTTCTCTCACCTTGAACCACTGGCGTTTCTCCACTTTGGAGAAGAAGGGCATCACTCTTCTGAAGTACGGCTGCAGCAGTTCCGAAGCCAAGGTCCTTGCGCTATAAAAAGTTGAAAGGAAAATGATAAGATAATGGCTCGGAGCTAGCAGTCCCATGGAAAACACACAAAGGGCAGCAGGCGTCCCGACGACTTTGTTGAACCTGACAAAGGAAAATGTGGATACAATAACCGAACCAACCTGCGGGATGTGGGCAACTAGATACAGAACAAGGGTAAATGTTGTCCTCTTCAGGTATTTAGTCAAAAAGAGGCTAAATTTTTTGATGGAACTGTTTTGAGCTCGACAAATAAACGGTAATTTCCCAACTAACCGCCACATCCTATTATTGTCATTATTCGGCAAAGGTTTAACCGATACTAAACTTTTATAGTAGCCCTGGTACGTTTCTGATGGATGGTTGGCCTTATAAGTTGAGTCTGCGAATTTGAGCGACTCGAAAAAAATCTCATCCAGTTCTGCTCGGAAAAACTTTATCGAAGTGATGAGAAGAAAATGCAGATTCAAAATGTGCGACTGAATAAATTTCAAATGATCCAGTAACAAAGACAAAAGGTCATTTGAGACGAAAAACGAAAGCAGCAAAAATGTGAATTCTAGTAAAAGAACGGGGATGTAAAGCGACACCTGAATGATCACTGAAACAATTATAGCTCGTAATGCTAGAGAATAGTATTTGTTTTCCCAGCATTTAGGATCCAGCAGCGACCTATATATCCCAACTATAGATAGCTGGATACCTCGAACAGTTGCTCTGAACGTGAATCCCGGTGGTGGCCTCGATAGAAAAATCGGCGATGCCATTGAGTGGTGTGCGGGTGGCCTTTCATGCAGGGAAAGATTTTCATCTGAAGAGAATTCCTTATACTTGTGAGGAGTGGGAGTTTGAAGTTTCTGTGGCCCTAGAGAAAATTCGAGTGGGAATTCGATTGCGATCGGTTGTGATCTATTAGACTGTAGAATGTGAGAGAGAAAAAAGTTGGGTGGTGTGCTGGCGTGAGCATTGCATGAGTCTTGCAGGTCCCCCCTTAGCGTTGTCTCAACCACCCGACACTGAGTTTGGGGTAGACAAAAAATTAATAGCGAATGATGAGCAAAAGTGCTAGAAGAAGGTTTTGCAGACGCACTTATTGCATGGTGGCTGATTGTACAATGTGTAATCGATATACGTTGCATAAGCAAGCTAAGCTGCTAAAGGAGAAATAGTAGATAGCAGTTACAAAGGGCTCATTAATTCTCGATATTTTCGGATGACTTACAACCGGGATTTACCGCTGTAGAATGCCCATATACATGCCGGACGAAAAAGATGGAACGCTCGCGTCAGCCTCTAAAGCCACCCTTAAACTTTGCCTACATCTTTGCTACTTATTCAATGCGTTACATCCACACCTGTATCTTGCCAAAGTGGCGGAGAACAGGTTATCGAGCCGAACTTCTAACATTATTTGCAATTGTCTTTTGAGTGAGCTTCGACAAAGAGCTATCAATGACCTACAAAATAGATTGTAAACCCCCTCTGCATATGTTCCCCGTGTTCAAAAAACAAACGGCAACTACTCAGACAATTGCTGATCTGTAAACGTCGTAGTCTGACTCGTTGAGCTATACCCTTGGAGAAGTACATTGTAAATGTGTAGGCGTTTATGTCTTTTATGAAGGGACCCATGACAATGAATAATCTGAAAAAGAATAGGGCATTTTCGAAAATGCCATGTTGGAGCTCTCAAAGGTAGCTCTTAGCTTTTCTTTTGGTTCATATTGACCGTCAGCAATAAAAATTGACCTCGACTTGCTGTGATTTGCTCTCTCAAACCTTAGCATGCCGCTGCCTAGTATATACGTCTTATGTACGTCTGATGTAGGTGGACGCCAGAGCCCGATTTCCACTTGTGCTATTCCCATTTTATCCTCGATTGTGGATTTCCTTGTCTACTCAAATCATGTATCTCTCTATAGTATGGCTTTCTCGAAGCAAAATACTCGAAGACAAGGTTTTTACGCCCCGTTGTAGTACGTGAAGCTTGATGGAAGATTTTCTGTAGAATTATGTCTTTTCAAGTCCTCGTACAGAGAACCACAGAGCATTGTACTGGAATCTTTGTGTTGATGAGCGCTCATTTTTTCCGCTTCTCGAGCTTGTTAAGTAGAGAATATTTAAATACAAATACGGAGATAGTGAGAAGGATTTTCGCTAGGGTCATACATTTGTTTCGTTGAATTGCTGATGAAAAAAAGAGTCACTCAAACCACAGAATTTGAGCAATGAAAGTTTTCAATTTTTTTTTTATTTGTTTCATTACAATTCTTCATAAATGAACAGCCAATAGAATGGTTTAGTTTTAACCGCGATAGGTTGAGGTGCAATGTGTAGATATAGTTTTACGTTTATGCACGTTTATGCATAAACGTGCATAATATTGCATAATTCTGATTTCTCAGAATTGGAAGGTCGGACCTAGATCCGAATTGATACCTTTCCAGAGCCCTGATCTGATTCGGATTTAAATTCAAACCTGGTGATCCTTACCATAAGATTTTCGTGTATGATAGATAATCCATAAAGATATTCATCTCTTACACCTTGCCTAAAATACGTAGCTATAAAGAAAAAGGCAGACAATAAGAGGTGGAATCCACGTCTGTAACTTTTGAAGATGAAAAATCAGCTACACATAGTTCTTTGTTCTTCTGGATAGTGCCCTGAAAAGCCACAAAGGGGGCAAACCTGCTCAAGGGCTATTAGAACATTTTTAAGTCAATGAATTATTACTAAACAGGGAGGTAGACAACAGGCAGAGATGCCGAATATGATGAAATCTTAGGACGAACGTTCTAGATGCACCATCGTTCATGGACGTTGCAATACAAATAGCATGTATCTTCTGCATCACTTGCACCTACGTACCATGAGTACAGTCCGTTGTCTATTGTTATTCTTGCTCGGTGCTTGCGCGACTGAAGTAAAGAGTTTTCAAGTCTGAACTTGCAGACAGAGGTCACTTGAGGTTGAGGAGCGGGAGCTGAGCCCTTGTAAGCCAAGTGTAGGTCCAGGCTCTGCTTTGGTTATATACTGGGAGATGCTTGGGCATAAAGACGCGCCAGATCTGGCTCTCAGATTTGGGTCTTCAGTGTATGTGTGTATCTGCACAGTTCATGCATCTGATATGCAACAGATAAATCTTACGCTTGAACAATAAATTAAGCTATAAACATGTATTGAAATATCAAAGCCACATCATTCTTATCAGAACTCAGAAAAAGACTTTACTTGAGTTTGAGATTTTGAAAGTGATTTGAAAGTGGCCAGCACCCAGGTGCAATCTAGACTAGTCCCATTGCAGTTACGTTCATGTAGATGCTAGAATTTTTCAGGTCATTGGTTGAAGCAAAGATGACATTTTCTTGTACGATGTCTGCCTCATTTTTCTGATTTTTATGGTGTGCCTTGTGTTTGATCACAATAAGCAAATCTAGATCAACATATAAGGTTTTTCTATTTTCATACATAAAGTACATGAGACATACATATACCTGCATAATTGTGCATAAAGATCTGGCGAGCCTTTTATATAATCCACATCTTGACACAAAGTGACACAGACGAGTACCATCTCACCTTTCCAATCGTTTCGCACATCACAGGGACATAAGTGTGTCAATACATTTTCCCGTAAATATGCAGCTTATGGCATCTATACGCCACCTCAGAGTGTCTATGGTCTAGAACCGTTCGAATTCACTTCACCCCGGAAGCACCTCGGATCAACCCTCAAAATGCGCACCACAGTAAATACACAGCGAAAGGCTCTGCAACAACGACGGCAACAAAAACCCCTCATCAGCCGACTTTATCACTCTGCACCCACAGAGAGAGCATTTTTTAAGCTTGGCATCCATGAGCGGGATCATGGAGATAGAGCACCGCGGCCACTTGTGGCCTGAGGAAGACTCGACAACGTACGGGTCCGGCTGATTGCTGAAAGCAAACTCCTGTTCTAGTTGAAGAAAAGAATTATACAGCTTTACAGGAGGAGCTGACTGACCTTGTAAGAGGCACGTCATACTCTGCAAAAACGCCAAGTCGTAAGGACTGTGCTTAGTATCGAGACAACGTCTAGTCACATAAACAGAAACACATCTTGCCAAGAATGTGAGGATGGTGCTGGAGACGTCCTTTTCGCGCGTGATCATAAAACGGTGTCTCAGCCTATTTAGGAGCACGTTATCGTAGAGATTTGACTTTAGATACGCCGCAAGGTCGTCACAAGTCTCGTCCACCACGAGCGACCCTTGCAGGTTTCTGTGGAGTTCTTCAGTGATGAATCCGGGGAGTTGAGGCATTTTAACGGTTAAAAATTCCACCTCTTCGAACCACGAGACGCTGGAATCAACAACAGGCGACATATCTGCTCTTTTCAACAGATTCTCGGCAAGTGGTTCAAATCCAGAAACCAAAGTACCCATCGAGAGATGGAGGAGTTGGTGCGGGGCAGGAAGATAGTCTTGAAACGTGTTTTTCATCGTTCTATCACAAGTGAGACAAAACAAGGTCTTTGAGGAGTTAAACGCGAGACCTCCAAGTCGAAGTATGAGGTTTGAATTTTTCGCTTTCAGAACCTTGACCCTTTTAGCCACCATTTTCAAGATGTCGTCGTTCAGCACGGCAGAATTGTTGCAGTCCCTGTACTCCTGAAGGATGTCGTTGTACGAGATGGCGTACTCTGGGTTGATGGTTTTGGCAGCGGTATCGTAGACGAGTCGGGCTATGAACCCAACGCTGTTTGTTAGATAAATTCGCAGAACTGAGTCTGACAACTCTAAGACGTTTACAGAGGTGATGGCGTATGGTGTTCCGATCTTGCAGCTTACAGAGGTGTTATCGTGGAATATAGTGAGCTTGTCGCAAGACAAAACTAGTCCTACAAGACTCTCCATTCCCTCTACCTTCCCCAGCTTGGTCCAGGAAACGGTGGAGATCATAAATCTCGACGGCGAGACGATTTGTTTGTTTGTGTCATCGAGCTGGAACGTTGTGCCGTCGTAAACCACTCTTTTCATCAAACAAGAGTTGTCGGAAAGCACTACGAGCAATACAGACTCACAAACCCCGTTTTTGTCCACCCACGGAGACCACCTCATGAGAACGGGGTAGTTTGCCGGAGCAAAAGAGGATTCGGCAATCACAATCGGCTGAGATCCCATTAGATCCACCAGCATAAGCTGACTGGCTTCAGAAGTCATTGCTAATAAACTGGTTCCGCAAGCGGATCCGCTAGTTACAGCTTCGGACCACGAAAAGGAGTGGATCCGAAGCTTGACAAGATCGGTGTTCTTGATATAGTACTCCACAGGGACCTGGTGATACTCTATGAGCCACCGATTGATGTGGAATTTGATTCTCCATTCGGAGAAATCAGAAGAAGTGCGCTCGTAGATGAGCAGCTGAGACGTATTGGTTGCAACGGCTAATACACACTTATCGTTACTTCCTACCCCAAGCGGCGACCATTGTATTCCGGTAACGGTAGACTCGGTACACGTTTGAGTTATCGACATTTTCTCCTCCGCGGCAATTACATTTTGTAAGCTGTTTATAGATGTCTCGTGCGTTGGAAGCTTTGAGACGTTGTATAGAGACCCCAATCCATTCTCCTCCTCCGTTTGAACCTCCAAAGTGGGTTCAATCACTAAAGCGCCAGTAGCGGTCAGCATCGCCAATTGGCCGTCTTGGGACCATTGTAAGGAGTCGGCCCCGAAACTCATCTGGTTTCTTGTTATTTCTAGATCTTTAGCCATGTTGTGTGGTGTAAAGATGTGTCTTTGAAGCGAAGCGGAAAAGGCACAAGATTGAATTTAGGTAGGTAAACGCGTCTTTTAGAGTCTTTATCATTGGGGTAACGCGGAAAAGATGCAATCTAGTGATGAAAACGCGTCTTTAAAGCAGGCAGAAAAGATGCTTGGGTGTTTTTGAGGAAAGGGCAAGGGCAAGGGGCACAGAAAGTAACGGACAGATGATACTCTTGCTTTCATTTGTCTAGTTAGCAATACAGTGATACCCCGGATAATGGGTAGTATCAGGAATGACCATCACGATGCATTAGGCTGATTCATCTGGCATACTTTGAGTGCGATTCGTGAGATATTTTGACGCGATAAAAAGGACATAAACCATAGCTGCAATGATTTCCAGAGCAGCATGGTTGATTAGAGTCTTTAAACAAATATTGCGTTGATTCCAGTCTTTTCGTTTTCCAATGCTCACCTTCTTCGATAAGGGCCAATTTTTGAGCTTGATTGAACTTCTCATCCTCTCTACCCATCGTTTCCAGGCGCAAACCATGTATTTAGGCAGATCAAAGCACAAGGCGTCTCAGCCAAGACTATCCACAGGCGGCTAAATAAAGTATAGGATAAGCCCATCATCCCCAACTGGCTCTCACATCAAGAGGTCCAATCTCAGTGGGAAAAAATGAGGAAACAGCTATCTTTTGTTCATCGTTTGCTGCCACGCACGTTGAAAATGCTTCACATTACTCTCTAGGATGTCTTTGTGCAAAGTATAATGAAAACGCGCTGCGTTTCAATATAGCGGATAAACCATTTGGGATGTATAGCCTTATTTTTGATGAAATTTTTTTGTTAGCCACATCTTCGAACGATGCAGGATAACCCAGTACGTTGCAATATCAAGGACGAAGAAAGGGATTTAACAATAGCATATCACTCGAATGGACACAGGAGTATTCACTAGATCGCAGCGATCTGATCCTCTTTTTTTGTCTAGATCCAGATCTTGGTTAGGACAAAGAAACTCTCTATGTAGATCACCTCTTCCTATATATGGTGCATTAACTGAGGACAAAACGACGATATGGGAACGAGATTCAAGAAAGTTCAAAGGAAAGTCAATGAATGCGGGCCGGAAGTGAGATAGTTCCTCCCGAGAAATGCCCTGAGCATAAGTCATTCACTCACGCACAAGCCCAACAATCATGCTTCACTGCTAATGCAAGATAATGCACGAATATGCATGTATATGCAGTAGACCGCATACATTAGATGTTATGTGAGGCGTTAAGATCCAACTGCCGGTCATTCCGAGGTCTACAAAGGCCTGTGGTTATACATCTACATTGATCAACCACGAACCTCCTGTGGGTGATGTTGTAGTCTCTTTGACACTGATTTATTCAGCTTATTGTCATTTATGAAAACTTGCATATCCCGAGGCGGCTGGACAACGCCTCATTTCCGGATGATTGGCAGTGAGACAGTTCTATCACTTTCTAGACTCAGATTATGCGCGATTTTTTATAGAACAGGAAGATTGGCAGCAGACGGCATGGTGGGTATAAAGGAGTGAGTTTGTCCACTAATACAGAGAGCTGGGAGCTTGACGAGTACCTTGCAAACACTTACAGAACTCAACAAGTTTGCAACAATCAGGCTACACACAATCAGTGATTAACAACTCACATCTGTCAAATCACAGAATAAGAGAACTTGATCGTTGTTCATCAAAAACCAGTTAAGGACCAAAACTCTGACAGTTTGGAACAACTCTGCAAGCTTTTTTAGAAGGTATTGAGTTATATACCTTAACCTTTATACACCCAGGCTCAATTGAGGAACATACCAATGGCAAGAATGACTACTGCCCAAGGTCCTAGCCCTGTGGGGGATTTATGCCCCAATAGTCAAGAATAAAAGAGGTCAACTAACAACAGTACGATTCTGAAAGTTGAGAAACATGAATTTCTCAAAGAACAGGAATGACAAAAGACAAACAGGATAAAGTAGGTTAAATTTGTGATTTCATGAAACTTTGAAGTGAAAAATCTGTATTAGGCTCAATGCCTAAATTGGGGTCTGAACTATGTGGCCCTAATCGGGTAGACAACTTACCATGCATTTTGCTAGAATATGGGATATCACTGTAAAAACAGTAATGGCTGGATTTAATTCTAGCAAAGATAGAAATGCTGATGGTTGGCATCAGTCATACCGTGAGCTACGCCTTATGGAGTAACAGGTTTTAATAAAGGGGGAAAGTGGGAAACAATCCTAATAGGGATCAAAATAGGGTCTAATTCAAAATTGAGACGAAGTGTGTCTGCATGCTTCTGCAAGTACTGTCTATAAAAAAGAAACAATATGGATCACCTCAAAATAGGTGATACATTTGCAGATTTTGCCACTTTTAGGCGAAAAAGTTTGCCGGTTTGAGCTATACTGCTCGCGAGACCTGTAGACGACTGTGAAGGGAGACTCTACGCGTCTAAAATAAACTGCAGACGTGCATAGGCATGCATAACATTGCATGTGCCTTAGAGCTGATCTGATTCGGATCAGGATCGTTGTTTTTCCCAAGCCCTAATCTAGATCTCACCCCCTAAATTTGGTGACCTCTATGTTTTGGTGAGGGAAGGCTCAGACCACATTAAAAGACGTCAACAGCGTAAAGTAGCGCATCTGTTTCACCGTTGAGGATGGAGATATGGGAAAATATACCCAATCTTAGCAGGACTAAAAGTGATGACATAGTATTACCTTGAGAGATTTATAGAAACCAGGAAAATCACACAGCTCAATACATCATTTGTGCCTCAAGATATTTTTTGCTTCAACAGACTCAAGGAACTAGGCTCTCAATTAGCCCTTTCGTCTCGAGGCCAGAATGTGCGCTATGTCAAACCAAGAATCGGTACAACGCATATTTTATGACTGTACGGTGGTGAAAATGCTCTGGGCGGTCATTTTCAGCGAGATCAAGAGCGGACTCTAGACAAAATGGACACAATCACAGAAAGCGCCTACTTGGATACAATCTACTTCTCTTCACCACCTTGTTCGCCAGAACAAAACGACGATATGCCACTGAGGTCCCTCGAACTCGAACGGCTAAACAGTCGCATCGCTGGGTAGTTCAGCAAGCAAAGCTAGCCTCAGGTTGGCGTTTGACGGAAGAATTCAAGGGGACTATATTGAATCATCCATATGTACATGCAACTGTGTAGGGGGGGTCATGAGGTGCTGATTACTACGGAATCCAAATAGCACTATATATAGTCTGTATGCAGCAGTAAACGATAAGTAAATATACTGAGTCTCTTGATACTTATAATCTGCCCCCCTCTCCCTATCCAACAGACTCTGCCGGCTTGAAAATTGCACCTCATGATTTGGTGTCCAAAATTGGGTGAGACCTAGGGACATGAAGTATGGAAAGAGCAGCTGCACCAATGTACCGTATAGAGTAATGTGTTTGAACATTATCACCTTTGATGGTTGCTTCATTTTCCTGAGGTGAACAAATTGACAAAAAGTGATACTAGAATAGAAGCTTACGTTCTGCAAATCGATGCAGTCTGCTGCTATGTAAGTGATAGTTATATTTAATGAATATTATGTATCAGAAGATAAAACGCTCACTGTAATTTGCATGGCTACACAAAACCTATTCAGGACTCTCGCTAAGCCAAGTTTCTCGAAACACACTCAATAGTCGTGCCCGCACCAACTCCCCCTAAATGTTAATCGGTGTCAGTGGGACTCTTAGTGCTGGTAAGACGGAGGTTGCGAGGTATCTCAAGTACCAGGGCTTCAAGGGGATCAGTGTAGGAGGTGCTGAGGGGACTGCTGATGTCTTGTGTCAGTCTCAACAGGAACTTTTAGACCATGTAACGAAAAATTGGCGAGAAAAATTCGTCATGACGCATCTGGAGGATTACAACTTTCTTGAAATTTTGCTTAAAAGACCCTTTTTCCTTCACGTCTCGGTCGATGCTCCTCTTTTGCAGCGGTTCGATAGATACAAAAGCAAGTACAGCAAAAATCTACCACTGGAAGAGTTTGTGGCGATATCTGACGAGGATATGTATGGCAAGAAAACCTCTTTGGTGAAGATTATGGGCTCGGCTTCGATCAAGATTGTAAATCATGCAATAAACGTAGAACAGCTCTATGTGCAGCTGTCAAATTTAAATCTATTGGATAATTCGCGTCTACGCCCCGATTGGGACTGCTATTTCATGAGACTGGCGGATCTGGCTGCTCTGAGAAGCAATTGCATGAAAAGAAGAGTTGGTTGTGTTATTGTACGAGATAAAAGGGTTGTAGCTACCGGCTACAACGGAACTCCGCGTAAATTAGTGAACTGCAACGAGGGAGGATGTGCTAGATGTAACTCGGGGGAAGGTTTGGGAAGCGGGCTTCACACGTGTCTTTGTTTGCACGCGGAGGAGAATGCTTTGCTTGAAGCCGGCAGGGATAGGGTCGGAGCCAAGGCCATTCTCTACTGCAACACATGTCCTTGTTTAACGTGTTCTATAAAGATTGTGCAGGCTGGAGTATCTAAAGTGGTTTACTCTCAAAGCTACAGTATGGATGCACTGAGTGCGAACGTATTCAAAGAGGCTGGTGTGATTTTAAGACAGTATATCCCTCCAAAAGAGGGAATTGTTGATGTTTAGGACGCATCTGTGGAGCGAGGCGGAAACGATGCAATGTGAAAGTCAACCCTTGATGTTTACGGTTAGAATAGTGAATTAACTTTTCGGACAGTTATATGCGGGCAACGGCATCAACTCGAATACTTTCTGCAAACAATTGCCGAGAATCCAAAAGTTAAACCTATTTCACTTGTCTTCAAAAGTGCGAAAAGTTAAAGCAACGGTCTAGACGAGGCTATACTGTCATCTGTGCATGAACGTGCATATCGTTAATGCACGTCATCCTGCATCACTCTGAGTGAGTCCAAATATTAGTACCACAATACCTGTTTTTTTTTTTTTAATTTGCGAATCCAAAAATGCTCTTCTGAGTCCGCCGAACAACTGAAGCTCTCCAGATCCGGGTTTTGAGAAAAGTAGGATCTGACCTAAATCTGTGGGAGAGTGAGTATTACAACCAACGAGAAAGACTTATACCGTAAAATTGGTCCAATATTCTGAATAGGAAGGGGCACGACACCTGTATTGCCAAGCCAATCTAAGCGTCTATTGGTTCTCCTAGTTTATAAAAGTCAATTAATTTATCCGCTCCACTGAGGGATACATTGCAGGTGTATGGTAGAGGAGAGGTTTCGGTGCTCTATGGAAGCAATTGTTAGGCAGCTTTGATGAAAGTGTAATGCATGTCGGACTTATTGAACTTCATAGCCACTTACAACCGCTTCATGTCTCCATTATCCGAAAAGGTCATCCGCCTGTATGCAAGTATCTGCATAACTCATGCATCTTTCATGCAGCCTTTTTTTTCTAGTGGAATCAGAAGTTTTAACAGCTCATTTAGACTGCATACATACATTCTAGTATCAAATCAACTATACATTATCCGACTTTATTGCGCGTATAATAACTTATTTCTCTGACCCCATGTGTCGTTTCGCTTTTAAAGTAAATCAGCCGCAGTGGTTTGAACTCACTCATCAACTTGTGGTTTCACTCTCTCACCAGCACCAATGCAGTATTATTCATGGAGGAGTCTAAAGCTTTCGATCCACTGGGTGACGCATAGGGCAAGCTTACTTGAACGTGTCCACCTTTTGTAATTTACTATGTGTCTGGCCTTTTTAGCTTTGAGGGGTCACTTGCCCTCATTCAGGAAAGAAAGCACACCCAGGAAATTTAGATTGCAATTGCTGGATACAGAACGTAAGTGAAGTATATGTTACTAACAGTTTAATAGCAAGTACGGCGTAAAGCCCATCTGTGGTCCAGTACAACAGCGTACTGGATAGGAAGAGGTATACTAATACCTGCTTCCATGTAGTGACGAAGGTAAATAGTCCTACGGAGAGAGTCTGATTCGAGAACAGTCGGCTCTCTTAGCATATGCGATTGACCGCATATGCTAACAACATATGTGTGGGTTTACATAATAGTATTGAGTATACTTCCCCAGGAAGGAGGCCGAACTGGCCTGCGGTTACGTAAAGGGTAACCCGAGTCTCCCTTGGTGAGTTTTTGGTCGGAGGCATCCGATATTAGATTCAGATAGCTGCAAGCTATTAATCAACGCATTAGTGAAGCATTAGCTACGTAATGTGCATGATTCATGTCGCCAGAATCGTACTCGAAATGATTCCGAGGCGTATGCGAACGACCTGATTGATTCCTCAATGGTTCTGACTTCGGCGTTAATGGGATAAGGGAGAAATGGCTGCATGCAGACGATAGACGTATAAGATTGGTGTTTTCTCACTGCGGAAAGAGAGACAAAGATAGATAGAAACAAAGATATAGCCAATTCACGTTTTCTCACAATAACTTAACTTAATATAGACACCACCAATCTGGAGCGACACTGACGCTGACAGCAATTTATGAGGTCAGAATTTCTCAATTGTATGCAGTATTCTCTCCATCTATTTTCATGCATAACGTACATGAGACGTACATACCCTCTGCATGTCAGTGCATACACCACCGGATCTGATATAAAGCAGGGGCTGAAAAAGAGACAAGATACGGGGTATATCTAGACAGCGAATGAAAAAGATAGCTGGGCTTATCTGGATCGATGTCACAAAGCATCACCTTTTGAGAACTATGGCGGAGCCGAAGTCTTTCGCCCAATCTTCTCATTGAAAACCTCGCTTTTTTTCACCTCCTCTACTTCGTGATATTTTATTGGTCCTTAAAATATAGACCTTTAGCATTCAAAAGGCATGGTGTGGGCTTGTCGATGATCAGGATAATCTTTGCAGATTGAACCAGTTCAGCTCTTCTCTCTATGTATTATCTGCCATTTCGATCGACTTCAAAGGCTGATTCCCCTCCCATACTTTTCATCGCGAAAAGACGTCATTGGCATACGTTAGAGCTGTGGCTATAATTTTTCAAGAAAACAACCGGCAGAGTGTATGCCCGCTCAACCAAGGGAAAAAGGGCAAAGGCATATGGTGAGACTTTGAACGTGCATAACGATATGCACCATCATGCAGATACGGTCCAACTGGATAGAATACTATATTCAATCAAGTCTCTTTATATATATATGGACCTGGTTTCTCCTCCACATTGAATGAGATCCTCGTCTTGACATCCTGTGCCACCTCAACTTGTGCCTCAACGGTGTCACCAGGACGGAGAGGACCCACACCTTTAGGGGTCCCTGTTAAGATTATATCGCCCTCTTCCAGAGTCATTATGCTGGACATTGTAGAGAGGATTTTATGAATCGGGAACAGCATCAGGTTTGTCCTGTCGTTTTGTTTGACTTGACCATTTACACTGAGAGATAAAGAAGCATCATAGGGATCAGGAATTTCCTCTTTGGCAATGAACTCCGATATAGGCAGAAAAGTGTCAAACCCCTTACCGATACTCCATGGGAGTCCCTTTTTCTTAGCCT
Organism: Citeromyces hawaiiensis; assembly: GCA_030567395.1. NCBI lineage: Eukaryota > Fungi > Ascomycota > Pichiomycetes > Pichiales > Pichiaceae > Citeromyces > Citeromyces hawaiiensis. The sequence goes on from JAJLSF010000307.1 coordinate 75,212, forward strand.
CGTCCTGTACGTTCCTAGCGGTGAGATCTATGGCTAGTGAGTAACCTTTGATTGCATCGAGAGCCTCCTCTTTCGCAAAAGTGTCTGGATTCAGGTTCTTCAGCGTCTTGCCAACAACTACCGCTAACTCAACTTCGTAGTGGACAGTTGTTCCGCGAGGAATGAGAATCGGGCCCGACCCCGGTACGAGGAACGACGAAGAGGGTTTTAGGAAAAAGAAAGGTTGCATCGGCTTCGGATTGTTGAGCTCTTTGATATGGGCCGCATAGTTTCTGCCGATACACAGGATCTTCCGAGCGTGCTGGAGATAGTTGAAAGACATGTTGGTGTAAGGATAGACGTGAGCTTTAGTGACAAGTAATTAATTGTCTTTAAAGCTTCTTTTACTGCAGATGTTTAATATTTCAATCTCGACGGCGTCGGCTCATAGAACGCAAAATAGTCTAGAAAGTCTTTCAATAGGGCTCACGATGGTGTCTGGATGTGAGGAAATGTGACAGTCAGTGGTTTATAACCTCCAGCTCAGCTAAAGAATTTTTAATCTTGCGTTCTAGATCGCATGACTGAGACCAAGCAATCTAATGAAAAGAAGTGGCTGGGTTTTCCAACCTTTGTATCTCGATCACTATAAACCTTAAAGCTGTTGATAGTTCGGGGATTTGGGAGCCTCGGTCGGGTCATTAATACCAGATTGAGCAACTAAGGCAGGTTGATTCATTCTCAGTCTTGATCGTTCTCTTATAATGTTCAGTAATCAATAGTAATAACGTCCACTTATGTTTGACAATGTAAGGCTTTTATTCTACCTAAAGCTGCTACATAGTTGAGGTTTGTGGCCTCTTTTATATACCGGTTGGTGTGGGGAAACACATGTGATGTGACATATCATGAGTGACTTCTCCGCATGATGACCTTCCCCGCAAGTCATGCATGCTTATACATGATAATCGTTTCTTATTCAGAAAAGGCATGACCAACATTTCTTTTTCCAAATTTGCATCACATCGTTTTCCCGGATTATGGCTGATAATCCGACAAAAGCCAAAGTATATATTTATCCATGATAAGAGATGGTAATTGAGGTAGATCCTGATCTAGATCGGGGTTTTGAAAATAGATCGATATCAAATTATGCAATATTATGCAATCGTATGCATCCCTATGCACGTTTTTCCAGAAGACACATAACAATTACATCGAACACAGTACAATTTCTTGAATCCCAACCCCCCCCCTCCCCCAATCAATTTTCAACTTGTTATTTTTTGCGTCCCTGTTTCGGAACTAATCTGATCTAGATCAGGGGAGTCTAATCTGGATCTTGATCGTGGGTAGCGATAAAGATTTAAGGCTCTCCAGATTCAGTGATCTTTTTTGATCTGCTCATCTAGATCCGGATCTGAAGAGCCTTATGTTGGAGTCCTACCTTTGCTTCTTCATAAAACATACCTTATTCACTACTTACTCGTATACACTTACTCCTATTTATACTTCTTTTGAATATTTCCAGAACAAATTGCTCACATCATTCTGGAACCTTCCATATGCACGTATCATGCATGACTGCATATCACGTGCAGAATGTCTAATTCCAACACCTTAGGCTTCTCTGACAGAAAACTGCCGAGTCATTTCAAAGATATTACCCTTTCGCCAAGGCTAATTGCGATTTTATCAAAGAAACGCTCAAGAAACACCCGCAAACCATGGCTAACCTAACGATTCGTCGCAATGATACTGCTGAACCATTGCATTCAATAGCCTACAGTTTCCTCGATATAAATATAGTTGTGCTCTAAAACGATCAAATCTAAAATCTAAAGCCTGATCAAAATGCTCTGCGAAAACCACCCCCACCGGGCCTCCTATTTCACTCCCTCTTTACGTGATTATCCATCATCTGCATTCCAATGTTTGGGTGCATCTGAGGATTGGTCGGTGCCATCACCATCGGACTCTGAACCTGTGAGCTCGCCTGAGAAGGCATTGCTGAGGGAACAGGGAACCCACTTTGCTGCGGTACTTGTCTGGGGATATTAGTAGCGTGCAAGATTGTAGCGAGCGCGTCATAGCCGCCCACTGAGTCGATTAATCCGGAACACTCTTTATGTGAGTAAAGAATGGTTCTCAGAGTTATCACTTGTTCTCTCAGACTAACAACTTGTTGGCTTAGAGAGTCGAAATTGGACGAGTAAAAATTGAGTTCGTCTTGCATTCTGCCCATAAGTGCCTTCTTTCTCTTTCTGCATTTACTCGCAGCAACGCGATTTCTCTCGAGAAAGTGTTTTCTCTTTTCGTCTTCGGGCGAGCCGTCCTGAATGGACTCCTGGCTTGCACTGTTCCGTGGAGTTTTCAGCTTTTTAATTGGTGGGGACGGATCCGAGTTTTCTCTTTTCGTTCCCAGGTGTATATTGGGATCGTAAGTGGAGTGTGGCATGTGAGGTGGAGACTGATGGCGGTGAGGAATCTGAAGTGCTGGAGGGTGATGAACTTGGGGAACCTGATGGACCTGATTATGAGAAGGCTGAGGAACCTGATTATGAGAAGGCTGAAGAACCTGATTATGAGAAGGCTGAGGAACCTGATTATGAGGCACCTGCGGAACCTGATTATGAGGAACCTGCGGAACCTGATCATGAGGAACCTGATCATGCGAAACTTGAGGCACAGAAAGAGACACATCGTGATGCGGAGCATGTGTCCCCGGGGGAGCACCGTTCGGCATGCCCAATAACGAGCTAAGACCCGGAGTAAGAGCTCCGGCCTGAAGAATGGAAGGCGTGGAAAGCCCCGGAATTTGGGCAAACGGATTAGAAGTAGCCGCCTGATGGAGATGAGCCATTCCGCCGCCTCCGGGAGTTAGTCCCGTTCGGAGCAGACCATCCGAAAGCGACGATTTCTTACGATGGCCCAGCTGTGGAGCGTGAGGATGCAACCCATAGTGCCACATGGATCCTGGAGTAGCGGGAGTACCATTTCCTATTCCCGGAGAAAGATCATTCAACGATGGCAACCGTCGTTCCTCGGAAGGTGCATGTGACAGATGTGTGGAGTCTGGATGATTAGGCGAGCCGTCTTTAGCAAACGACTGCTCAAAAGGGTTGGGCTCTAAATCAAAACTCGTTCGCTTATCGTTATTATCAGGAACGCTCTGTGACGTTTGCACTGACGTCATTATGCGGTCTCCGGATTAATTATTCTCTTTCCTGCACGCAAAAAAAAGGTTAAAATTTCTGTTGCTGCGATGATGCTTTCCTGCAGATTACCGTTCCGTGTGACCGTTTGGAACTGCGTGGAGGACCTGTCTTGAAAATGGTTACGTCATAGCCCGGATGCATTGCGCTTACCTTAGGGCGGAGGGAGGGTAACCCCTTGGGCATACACCCACTAGCAGGACAGGTGAGTTATCTGCGATTGGGGGAGGTTATGTGGAGAGGTAATATGGAGAGAAAATATGGAGAGGTTGTGTGAGCTGGATAAGCCTTTCTGGAACTTTGCTCTTTGATCATGAGGTTTCTAGTGAAAACTGCGAAAAACTATATGGTGTACGGGTGTGAGCAGTGCAGAGAACTATTCACCACTGCAAATTTTTTTTAATATTGAAGCAGTCTAAGGAACAGTCCTCTTTGCCCGTTTTGTTTTCTCCCCATCCTCGATACGCCATCCGCTGTAGACGACTCATCTCGAAAGACCTAGAGACTAATATTTCTTCTGTTCCACATGACATGAATCCGATCCAGGTTGCCTGAAAGTCTCGACTATCTACTTGCTCGAAAACAATCTTTTGTCGACAGCGGTACCAAGAGTCTCATCTATGCATGTTAGGCGGAATCTTTATACTAAAGGGTGATAATTTAACCCACCGTCCACACACACCCGGAGCATCGGTGAGCGTTGTCAATTGAGTCCCATGAAAGGTAGACCTTAGGCATCAACTCCAGGAAACTTGTCCCTACAGAACAATTGATGAGACCGGAACAAAGGGTGTTACCAACCTTCTAGATGAACCCATCTTGTCATCGGTGCATGAACGTGCATATCGTTCATGTACGTCACAGAAATAGCGTATATATCCTGCGTCACATCGAGTGCGTTCGAATATGCCTCAGTGCCATAGTATCTGTTAAATGTGGATAAAGAGGCATGTGAGGTTCTCTTTCCGCCAGACATTTTGATCACGTGGTAAATACTCCTCAAGGCATAGGTGGCACCGGAGACAAAACAAGTCGTTGAATAGGCTTCTCACTCTAAAAGCTTATTTGATTCCTGGTATACGTGATAGCTGTATCTCAATCACTAGCAACTGGAAATTTGGGCATCAAATCAGCAAATGTTTACTCTTCACAATTCCCGTCAGCCAGACTTTGAACGAAAAACAATGGCTCTGTTAGCATGCGTGAGGCTCTCCAGTCCCGAATCTTGGATCTGGGTCTTAAAAAAGTCAGGTGGGTTTAGATCAAGTTTTGCTGTGATCGGCTTTTCGAAACAAAGAATGAGTGATATCTTGTACAGACCAAGCTTCTCTATGATTTCCTCGTGCTCTAGGGAAATCAAGTGGTTTCTACTCGGACTGGTTACACACACTTTGGTCGAATGATGGGCACCTGTTCAGAAACACAATACACAGGTAAATTAGGTGTTGGAGAGTGAGTATTACTATACTACTATCTAAATAGATTTATACCGTAAAGCCAGTCTGTGGTCCAAAAAATGTGGATCGGAATCATGAGGCACGACGCCTGTTTCCATATATAAAGGATGCGCAAGCTACTTTATGAAGGAGAGCCGATCTGGGCATCTATCGGTTCTCCTGTTTTGCACAAGTCTATTAATTGATCTGCTCTACTGCAGGATGCATTGCGTGCTGCAGAAGACCGCATAGAAATCCTACAAAGGATATTGCGAAGGGGTAAGGGTCGCAACATGACCGCTCCAGAGGCCGAAGGGCTTGAGGTTGTAGTTGGCAACCCCAACCTCCTGCGGGTGATATTGTATATCGAGGTACTGCTCGAGTTGTTATACGTAGTGTTATACTACTGAGATCTTCCTCTCGGAAGAGTGGATAAGACTTCATGCTTGCTATCTATGCAAGGCAAAAGAAGATCTGCATGATAAGAGGCAACGTGCATTATCAGGAATGATGTGACGGTGATCTATCCAAGATAGACTCTGTTGAGTTCTAGACTTCAGCATTTGTTGGGTAAAGGAGGAAATGGCAGCTGTCAGACTATAGGTATAAAAGGAGAGGTTTCCGTGCTTTATGGATAGAGAGAAAAGGTAATTCAGAATACGTGCAAACAATTGCTGTTGATAAAGAATTCCACCCGCTTTAACATTCACCTTTTCCTGACATATGTGCATTAAGACAGCATGCTGGGAATGCAAGTATCCCTACGTAGTTTTTACCAGCCAATTAGAGGTTCCCGTATAGGTTTCCCCAAAACTGAGTCGTAACACCTGTCAAACTTCGACAAATAACTCGAGACAAGGGTAAATGAGGGCTTAGTTCACTCGCTCGCGAACCTACACAGGGGCTGTAGAGGAATCGGGCTGAGTTAAGTATACGTGACCCTGAAAATGCATTTTTGATTGTCTTCAGTTGAGGTAGCTGAAGGCCGGCTATAGAGCTGCAGTGGATTTTCATAGACCCGTTAGGCGCAAAAACTATGCATTGAGTGGGGATCGATTCGTTTTCTGAGACATATGAACTATGTAATTGTTTGACTTTGGGAGATATTGGTAACAGCATGCCACCAAGTCCTGCAGTAATAATAACGCTCCCACCGGAATTGCGGACATCATGACGGACATATCCGTCGTTAGGACAAGAGAAAGCGTCCCAGGATATACCTCCCCACGCACACTGGTCATACTGTGAAGTTGGAAAGAAGCCAGAAATGTTTTTTGATCACCTCACATTGCATTGCTGAGCTGTTTTCCACCCTATAAAACCCTTTTCCGCCGCGGCTTTCATAAGAGGTTGTGTAGTGTAGAGGTTATCACAGTTGATTCTGATTCAACTAACCCCGGTTCGAATCCGGGCACGACCTACCTCTTTAATTTTTTTTTTGCATCTTCTGGTTTGACAAGTTCTAAGTGACAATAATAATCTCGTCATCATTTCAATAGTTCTGGCCCGGAGCAGAAACAATCACTTTATCAACTTCTGAAAAGCGTACACCCACACACCATAGTCAACCCCTTGATTAAATGAACCATGAGCAAGACGAGTTTGGACACCCTTTCGAGCCCTACCAAATCCAGCTGGAGCTTATGCGGGCCGTATACCGTGTAGTTGATGGAGGGTACAAAGTTGGCCTTATAGAGAGCCCCACGGGGACGGGGAAGACCCTTTCCCTGATATGCTCCACCATGACGTGGCTCAGAAAGTACAAGAAGGCACAATTGGCGGGAGGTCAAGATGAAGACGAGCCCTTGTGGGTTAGAGAAGCTTATCAGAGTTCTATTTTGGCAGAACAGATCCAACAGGCTAAAGAGTATGAATCTCGTCTGGATCAGGTGGAAGTTGATTTTACAAACTTTATGGCTCAAGATTTGCCGGCTAACCAACGGTTCAACAAAAAAATCAAGATGGGCTCTGCCGAAGATGACTTTTTGGCGGAGGACTACCATAGTCAAGACGAAGACGAGGCTATTAACCTCAGTCTAAAAGATCGCTCGGCAAAGCTCGAAGACGAAGTAACGCGGATGATACGTAAATTAGAGAACCCAGTAGAAACGAAGAGCGACGATCGTGGGGAGTTCCCACAGATTTTTTTCTGTTCAAGAACTCATTCGCAGCTCAACCAATTTAGCAGCCAGCTAAAGCTAACCTCTTTCCCCGCATCCTACGACGGCGTAGCTGAAAGAACAAAATACCTGCCGCTTGGCTCACGGAAACAGCTTTGCATCCATCCCAAGATCTCCCAGTACCGCGACGTTTCTCTTATAAACGATGCGTGTACTGATCTTCAGCGAGACTCGACGAAAAGCTGCTTGTACTACCGGAATCTCAGAGACGGAAAGGCGGTGGAAGTTGCTGCGAAATTCAAAGACTACTCCTTGAGCTCGATTCACGACATTGAAGATCTCGCTGCTATAGGCCGCCATCTCAAGATTTGCCCTTACTACAGCGTGCGTAAGTCCATTTCCTCCAGCGAGGTGCTTACGTTGCCGTATCAGCTCTTGCTGGAGAAGAACACCAGAGAAGCTCTTAATTTGAGTATTCGCGACTCCATCGTTGTCATCGACGAAGCTCACAACTTGCTGGATACGATAACGGCGATGAACTCCAGTAGCGTAAGCTTGAAAGAGCTGCAAAAATCACACAGCGCTATTAGGCTCTATCTTTCCAAGTTTCAAACGAGACTAAACGGAGGCAACAGGATCAATCTGTCGAAACTATGCAAAACCATTCAACTCATCATATCTTTCATACTGGAAAAACAGAAAACCCGCCTGAAACCAGGCATGGAAATAAACACAAGCGACTTCTTCCAGGGGACAACGGGCGATCTTTTCAACATCCACAAGTTGGAGCAGTATCTCAAAGTGTCAAAAATCGCATACAAGATCGAGGGATACATTGAAAAGCAGTCTGGTGAAAAGTCGCAACACAGTTCTAATCCTCTATTGTTCAAGGTAATCTCCTTCTTGAGGTGTCTATCGAATCCTTCCAAAGCAGGCAAGTTTTTCTTTGATCAGGAAAATGGGTCCCTTGTGGTCAAATACCTTTTGCTAGACCCGAGCCAGGTTTTCAAAGATATCGTACAGGAAGCTCGATGCGTGATTCTGGCTGGCGGTACTATGGAGCCGATGGAAGATTACGAAAAGTACCTTTTCCCTTATTTGGAACAGGATAAAGTGGTAAAATTTAGATGTGATCACGTGATCCCGGATGGGAACTTGCAAGTTTATGCTGTGACGAATGGAATCGGTGGGACTCAATTCGATTTTTCCTTTCAGAACAGAAAGAATGTCACAATGCTGCAGGATCTGGGCAGGTCTATAAGTTCCTTACTGAGTAGTATCGAGGGCGGTGTGGTTGTATTTTTACCCAGCTATCAGTATTTGGCGGATGTTGCCGAAGTGTGGAAGAATAGCGGACTTTACGATGAGATGAACAGCTTGAAGAGAATCTTCCAAGAGGAGAGAAGCTCCAACAGCGACAACGTTCTAGCGGAGTACACAAAGGGTGTTCAAAGTGGAGGGGCTCTTCTTCTTTCTGTAGTGGGAGGCAAGATGTCCGAGGGGATAAACTTTTCCGACAACTTGGCGAGAGCAGTTTTGATGGTTGGGCTTCCCTTTCCAAATGCCTTCTCCGGCGAGCTCGTTGCAAAGAGGAAATACATCGAGCAGAGAACAAAAGAAGCTGGAGGTGATGATGCAACAGCGAGAAAGAATGCCACCGATTTCTACGAAAATATATGCATGAGGTCTGTTAACCAGAGTGTGGGGCGGGCAATCAGACACAAAGATGACTATGCTATGATTTTCCTTTTCGACCATAGGTACCAGCAGGATCGAATTCAGGGCAAGCTTTCGGGATGGGTTCGCAAGAGGATTGCCGAGCCGATGGATTTTCGGCGAGTTGAGCGGTCGGTAAAAGCGTTTGAACTGAGTCATAATGGTTGGAGAAGATGTGGTTGATGCGATATTGTTGAACTGCAGCCCTCAAGGGGATCAAGCCAGCGGAGGCACAGTCTTATCTACTTGGGGTTTCAAGGCAATGCGCCTGTATGCATGAAGATGCACACATATGCATATATCACCTGCATCTCTCTCGAAGCGAAAGCTAATTTTTCCTCTTCACTTATGCAGGAGCTCATAAAAAGGCATAAAAAGGGTGAAATATATAGCGCAAGGTGTTCAAAATACGTGATCCCTGCAAATATGTCTCCCCGCTCTATGCGAGTCTAATAAAGCGGGTATTGTGGCTTTCAGTTGACGTACATGAACGATATGCACGTTCATGCACGGATGACGGAATGGCTCAATCTAGAACGTTGGTTCTAACAGCATTCTTGTGGGAACAGCTATCAGACATGTTGAGTATAGAAAGAGATGTAGTGCATTATTTTATCGAGCAATGGTTGAGCAAGTCTGAAGGCAAAGACACACACAAGTCAGATATACTATTACTGTATAGCATTTACACCCGCTGATAGTTTATCCGACACAAAATTCTCCAAATTCGTATCATACATTGACCCTCCATCCGAATTCAGGTGGTGTATAGTAAATCTCACTTGCTTTGTGTTTCTGCTCAATATAGATACACCTCAGCTTACAGCTGCAAGAATATACGAGAACATATACTAATTTATATCGGCGCCCTAGAGGCTACTGGGTAAGGTCTCTGTTGACAATTGGGGCTTTTGAATTTGCTTCATATATCAATCTTCCTTAGTTTCACCTTTGGTGCCCGGTTGAAATAAGGTTGCATATCAGATGCATGAACTGTGCAGGAACTTGCATACTGGTTGAGGTAAGATCTTTTTTCGGCCTCCGGCTCTTGTCTTTGTCGGATTATCAGCCATAATCCGGGAAAACGATGTGATGCAACTTTTGAAAAAGAAATGTTGGTCATGCCTTTTCTGAGTAAGAAACGACTATCATGTATGAGCATGCATGACTTGCGGGGAAGGTCATCATGCGGATAAGTCACTCATGTTGTCACATCACATGTGTTTCCCCACATCAATCTGTATATAAAAGAGGCAACAAACCTCAACTATGTAGCAGCTTTAGGTAGAATTAAAGCCTTCCATTGTCAAACATAAGTGGACGTTATTACTATCGATTACTGGACATTATAAGAGAACAATCAGGACTGAGAATGAATCCGACCGAGGCTTCAAGATCCCCGAACTATCAACAGTCTTTTTTTCAACCCCCTGATCTGGATCTCAGAGCTTGAGTCATCATTCTTCCTGGAAGATGGCTCAGTCAAGTATAGTTTCATAGAAAGTCAGCTCCTTGTTATCAAGACAGTCCTTGACCGAGGGGACCAAAGGCACGGTACGTTCAGATTTCTATGGACCTAACTGACGGTTTTCAGGCTCCACAGTTTTGAGATGGAAATGCTTTAAGAAGGCTGCATAATCATCCTAAGGATGTGACCTTTAGACTGCTGGAGTAGTGGAGCGTAAATCGCTACAGGCTCTCAGCTTTACGCATAGCGAATGAGCTTCTGGAGGTTGCATGAAACATCTTAGAGAGACTATTCTCAGTCAGACATCCAGGAGTGTAGAAAAGATTAAATATATCAGGCTTGTTGCCTCTCTATGGCTCATAAACCTCCGATGGTGTGCGTTGCATTTTGGGAGCATGCTTGGATTACTGCCTAGATGTTATCCATGTACTGGAAAGATTGGCCCACCATGTTTTTCTAAATCCTCCATGGTTTATATCAGTGTGTACCTATAATTCAAGCTCTGGAGTACATCCAACAATAGTGTCAGCATAGGAGTAAGTATCTACAACAGTACTAACGTCAAACCAGCATTATACTATAAATCCAGTTAGTCACTCCGTAAAAATCGGATGGAAGTAGTAATGGTACAGCACCACCTTCCACGGGAGGAAGAATGGCGGAATTAGTCAGCTTCCTTGAAGGGATGATAATGAGCATCTGAGAACTCTTTTGGGGATGTTTGAGTCTTCTGTTACGCCTGCCTTTGTTATCTTTACCTCGCAATGGTACAAGAAAGAGGAGCAGTTCTCAAGAACTACATGCTGGTTTGCCTTTAACGGGTTCGGTGTTATCATGGGTGGGGCAATCGCACACGGCTTGGCAACTTCCAGCTACAGCCTCGCCAGCTGGAATATCTTGTTCATTGTCACTGGGTTGATGACTATTGTAATGGGATTTGTCGTCATGGTGCACATCCCCGATACCCCTACGCAAGCTTGGTTTCTGACAGAAGAAGAAAAAGTGCTTGTTGCCCTGCAATGTATGAGGAGTAGAGAGTCGCAAACCAGATCGCTCCACAGGCAACTAAGGCCTGGGTTCATACAACTCATGAACCCAAATCTCCTCCATATTAATTTAGGTCGACTACAATAGGTTGACGCCAAAGTTCTGGCACTGGGAACTCTGGCAGGCACGCTGCATATGCAGTACTCTAGGACTGAGTCAGAATTATTGACTCGGTGCCCATGAAATAGGATCTGGACCAATATTGTTGATTCCAAATAATGCCTCATGCATAGGATTGCATAACGGAGGAAAAATTGGAAGCTCGGCGACTTGGTAATTGGAGTTGTGCCCACTTATTGGGACAGAGAGAGAAAAGAGAAGAATAAACTCATTAACAAACAATCAACATTTTTGCCATAAATCTAAGTATGACTACCGAGAATGATATCATCAGACCCGATACGATCCAAGGCGACGTTGGCGAATTAAACTTCCCACGTCAAGATATATAAATACCACTGACATCATAAATGCGCTGTGCCCTTGCATTGTGCCTGGTGCTCACACAATCCTCACACCTTGTGCCCCATGCCCTTGCATTGTGCCCCATGCCCTTGCCTGGTGCCTCTTTTTCTTCTTCCTATTCATGCTAAACGCAAGCAAAAGTCTCCCAGTAAACTAACCTGAACCCGATAGAGGCAGGTTTCCCTTTCCCTTCAAAAAATTTCTAAACTAACCTTTCAAGATCGATAGATTTATGAAAAAAGGCTCCGCCGCTTCGCTTCGTCGCATACCTAAACGAACGTCTGCTTACGTCTACAAAATAGGCTTACCACCTCATCATACATCAAACAACTCACACTTCCGCTTCGCTCCAGTGTTCGCTGACTATAACATCCACACACCATGACCGACAACAGATCGCTCCTTCGAGAACTAATAACCTCCTCGAAAAACCTCCCCAAATGCTCCTCTGACATCGGCACCATTCACCTAAGCCTGAACGAGGTCAAGCGGCGCGCTAGCCGCTTGCGGAAACAGAAAACCCAGGACCACTTTACCAAAGCTCACTACCTCCTTGCTGGTTCAGGAATCTCAATCGACGAAATTGAAGACGAATGGAGATCCATGCAAATCCCCCCGCCTACCGCTATCGCCGCTACGGTTATCCCCGACATTGACGGAATGCTGAAATTTAAAAAGGAGGAAAGTATTTTGTCCGCCATTGAAAACTCACTCTCTACCGCGTCACGTGACTTTGATCAATTTGTTTCAGAAAACATCTCTATGGACTGGAGAAAACGTAGCGATGCTTTGCGTCCGCAGTTTAACGCCATTTTGCAGTCGTCGCACCTTTTAAAACCGGTGGGCAACGAGCAGAAACGCAGAAACACCACCAAAAGTATCGGGTGGAACTCTGTGCTGGGCGAAAAACCGCTAGAGTCGTCAGACTTGCAAATTAGAAAAGATGTGTCGATTTTTACGCCTCAAAATAAGTCCCCGCGCGATCCCAACGTATCATTTGCCCTGCGTAAGCTGTTTGAGCTTCATGCGCAGGCCATCTACGAGCTCAATGAGGCCCGCAACGTGAATAAACCGTATCTGTATGCCAATGTGCTTCATACCATCTTCCGTGAGGAGACAACCGAGTCGAAAAACCGCCAAATGGTGGGAGTATGGCGTATTTTAGGAGATTTGGTTCAGGTGATCGACTTGAAAGCCTCCACAAATGCTTACAAATCCCCAAAATCTCCCGAAGGTGTTGATCTGAGAAAGAAAATCATTGCAACTTCCAAAAACTACCTTGAAACGCAGTTTACAGAGTATCTAGACCAGGTGTACAGAAAAAACCTCACCAACACCCTTGACGGAGTGGTGGAACCGCCATCAATGGCTCAAAAGGTGAGGGTTTTTGTCGAGACAAAGCTCAAGAAAAACGGCGAATGGACCGTCCCAAACCTCAGCATCGTCAACGGGGTCCCCATATGGGCCGTCGTCTTCTACCTGCTGCGTGCAGGGTGTATCTGGGAAGCTGTAGAGGTGACTATGGATCCGCTGAACTCTTTTGAAAAGCTGGAAAAACCTTTCCCCGGGTATTTGAGAGCTTATGCGAGATCCACAGATGGCAAGCTCCCACGTGAGATCCAGGAACGGCTGCTGGCTGCGTTTAACCAGATGTTTAGAAACATGGGCAAGGACTCGGACCCGTTTCGGTTTGCCCTTTACAAAATCATTGGGCGATGCGACCTGTCGAAAAAGACCCTCCCCTTTGTCACTTTAAGTATAGAAGACTGGCTGTGGACGCACCTGGCGTTCGCTAGAGAAGACTCGGACGACTCGGAGCTCGAACGGTACTCTTTGGCAGACTTGCAAAAGTCCGTGTTGCAGTTCGGCCCCAACAACTTCAACGCTAGCAGCTCCCACCCGCTCTATCTGCAGGCGTTGGTGCTGTGCGGATGCTACGAGCTGGCGGTAGAGTACTGCTACAAGGTGAGCGAGATCAACGGGGTCCATTTGGCGATTGGGCTCGTCTACTATGGACTTTTGAATGTCGGCATCTCGGCAAACCTTTTCCAAACGTCTAATAACTGTGTGACTGTAAACTTGGCAAAGCTGATCCACTCGTACGCCTTGGAGTTCAGACACTCTGACCCGCGAGTGGCTGCCGAGTACCTCATTCTCGTCTGCATGAACGTGGACCCGCTTTCGGACTCGGGGAAACAGCTCATTCGAACCGCTCACGAGTACATCCGGGAACTGGTGCTCGATACAAGAGAGTTCTATCTTCTTCGCGGGAAGATCGCCGGCGATGGAACCAGACTTCCTGGGGCGATCGAGAAGAGAAGGAGTCTCTTGTTCTTAAGCGATCAGGAGTCGTACCGCCACACTATCACCGAGCAGGTGGCTCTTAAGGCCGACGAAGAAGGTAGAACTTACGACTGCATCCTCCTGTACCAGCTCAGTGAGGAGTACAACACCGTTGTTGTGTTGGTCAACAGACTTTTAGGCAACCTCCTCAAGGAGTCGGACTTGGAAGTTCCCCTCCTATCGTACGACACTGACGGAATCACAAAGCAGTCGGAGGAAATCATCCTTCTTGCCAGAAAGCTCATGTCTGACTTTTCTGCGAACCCGGCTCTAGCTTCTAAGGTGACTCTTAAGGCTAGAGAAACGTGTTCGTCTCTTCTTGAACTCGTTGAAATCAGAGATAGCTTTGCCCGCAAAGACTGGGAAAACTGTCTTAAGATGATCTCGTCTTTGGAGATCATTCCGACTTTGACGCAGCTCGACCTCACCACTTCTCGCAGAATGGCTCAGGACCTCACTCTGCTCGACGACAACATCGTTGTGAACGTGCCGCATCTGCTGGTGATTGCCATGACGTGTGTTGTGCGTCTCGTTTCGCTCTTTTCCGCCAGTGAGTTCTCCCACGACTCGTCAAAAGAGAACAAGGTGAGCAGTCTGAAGGCTATCTCGCAGAACTGCATGATCTACGCCGGCATGCTGCAGTACAAGATGCCCAGTGATACTTTTAGTGTTTTGATGGGGCTGGAGTCGACGTTGTGATGGTGTGAGGCAGCGAAGCAGTGAAGCAGCGAAGCGAAGCTGGTTTTAGATGTGTATAGAATGGATTGTTGAGTCTAGAGGATGTAGTTTGTTGAATGGGGAGGACAAGATTTAATAAGGGCATAAAAGTTTGTGCCCTTTTGCCCTGATCAAGCGGGCATACTAAAAAAGGGCAAAAGGGCAAAAGGGCACAAAGGATACATACTTGCAACGATGCGTAAGCTTAGGAGCTTATAAGATCAAGAAAAATAGACCTGAGAGCATTTTTTCGCTCGTTGATATTTCAATTTTTTTTCTCGTCGAGATAATCCTGGGGGCTTTTTCGCATGACTTCCGCACAATGAAGGCATACAAAAATTGCCACAAAGTCCGTATATGTCCACTGCCTGACAGCTCCGTGTGGGGGATTCAATCAATAGGTGAGGCTCTTGTGCCACCCCCAAATTACTCGAGGGCCAAGCGGGCGACCGAAGGTGATTCGCACCCATACGGAAGATTCATATGCGGAAAAAGGTGACTTGACATGCTCTAGATTTAAGGAACAGGGACATTCTCGAATGACCTGTAAAGCTCCAATATATTCATGTGCTCTAGTATAGCCTTGATATATTTTGTGAGCATAGGTGTATTCTGGAAACAATTTGTAATGCTACCCGAATCCGAATATATGAAACCTCGGGGGGCATTTTGCTCAAAATGCGAATTATCGAGGGTCACAAGCTTATTTCAAAGACAAAAAATTCTTTACGTCTACCAGAAAAAAAGTTTCCAGGTCTCATCACCTGATTTTCGAAAACACTTTCCATTTATATAAGGGTTGGATTCATATTTCATCATTTTCACATGGCTAGAATCAGAAGAGCAAAAAACCGCCAAATGGTGTACGGATAGTGTGACGGTTTTTCCCGTAAGATCTTTTTGCACTCAATGTTGTCTCAAGACTTCCTTTCAACCACAGTAGACAAATAGCTAATTTTACCAATGCCTTTATAGTGAACTGCTTTCCACCTTATCAACTTGAACTCATATGCTGCTTCAAGATTTTCCGTTACAAAAAGTTCACCACTTGAGCGGAGTGAGGCCGGGAATGAAGAGTTTCTAGACATACGTAATCTGCTTGGTTTGTTGTGCTTTGCATCATCTGCTATTCATTGCTAGGAAATGGAAGGATTATCCCCTTCTATATTTGTCGCAAACAGACATCATTGGTTACCATATTGCATGATATATTTTAGAGTCTAGAAAAATAGCTTCCATATGAGCCCTGCAGCTGACGTTTTTTAGTCATTAACTACTTGTCAGGGTATCATCTTACCACGATATTTTGGTGTGAGTTGATATCACTTCTTCTTGAGAGGGTAGGCCCCTATTAAAACAAAATGGGAATCCTTGTTTTAAACGTCTGGATGCAAGAAATCAACCTTTTCGATTTGTTTCTTCCTCTTCAGATTATCCAAACTTTATGCCTTTACAATTTCACTTTAGGCTACTAATCAAAGATGTTTATTTTTTCTTCACCATGATAATCATGTAATGACAAACCTTCATACTCTCCCGGAAATAATTCCTTGAAATGTGCCCCGAACTAACAAGCTAGAAGACATCAGTATGGCGGACTACTTTCAGTAGTTTTGTTTCTTCTTTATTTCTCTTGCTGAACATGTGAATACGGGCATATAAAAAAAAAAAGGCATATGTATGCAAGGAGGGGCACATTCTTCCGGCGGATGCGTGAAAGTGGGGCTGTTCAAATTCAAGGGGCATATGTGTGCAGGGAAAAGGCAAATTTTTCCGTTGATAGCATGAGAGCGGGGCTGTTAAAATTCCAAAGTGCTTGTCCATCCTGAAAGTGGGGCTGTGAATATTAAAGGGGCAAATAAAGGCCACATATAAAAGCCACAGAGATATGTCTAGATTTTATGTGAGCCATGCGAAGATAGACCATTCAATTAGATGGGTGACCATATGTTAAATATGATAAAGCTGGGTCTTGGACCGTAAGTGGAGGTCTTGTAGTTGCCTTGTTAGGTCCAGTGAGTTCTCTTGGGACATATTTGTTGGTAATAAGCTGTGTTTATTTACATGGGAAAAGATGGAGGTGGGAGTAGGCGAGTGGTAGTTTATAGTGGAGAAGGGTCATTGAGGATTCTTTTCTAGCCAATTTACTTCTGAGTCAGACAAACGCTGCCAAAGTGTCTCGGGCAGCATCCCGAGAATGAGCAGTACCTGGGCTGGATCGAAATCGTATTGACAGAGATTTTTACACCAAAAAATATAAGGCACTTCTGTTTATAGCACTGTTTTCTCAAACCAGACCACATAATGACCTCATAGCTCCAGTCGTTTGCGTGCATTTCCATCTCACAGTTAGCGTCTGTGTCAGCTTTTTGTCCATAGTGAGAACTATATTTGGTGATGGTTTCTTGTAAGTATCGTATCAACTTTCCATCTATCCTTTCACAGTGCGAAACACCAATCTTATACGTCTACCGTCTGCATGCAGCCATTTTCCCCTTATCCCGTTAACGTAGTCAAAACCATTGAGGAACCAATCAGGTCGTTCGCATGCGCCTCGGAATCCCGGAATCATCGTTGGGTCCAATTCTGGCGACATAATTCATTTTCATGACGGGTACTATGGTTACTAAGATATATTCGTGTTGGAATTAGACATTCTGCACGTGATATGCACGTGATATGCAGTCATGCATAATACGTGCATATGGAAGGTTCCAGAATGATGTGAGCAGAATGTTCTGGAAATATTCAAAAGAAGTATAAATAGGAGTAAGTGTATACGAGTAAGTAGTGAATTAGGTATGTTGTATGAAGAAGCAAAGTTAGGTCTCCAACAATTCGAACTCACTCCATTTTGAGGGATATAAAAGCTACTTATATAGCCCGGCGTGCATGAACGATATGCATCTTCATGCACTTAATGTCACGTGAGCTTCATATGGAACATAAGTTCCAACATTCATGCACATTACGTAGCTAATGCTTCACTAATGCGTTGGCAAATAGCTTGCAGCTATCGGAATCTAATATCGGATGCCTCCGACCAAAAACTCACCACGGGAGATTCGGGTTGCCCTTTAGGTTATCCGGCCTTCCTGGGGAAGTATACTCAATAATATTATGTAACCCCACGCATATGCTGTTAGCATATGCGGTCAATCGCATAGAGCGATGGAGCGATCATCTAGTATATGCTAAGAGAGCCGACTGATCTCGAATCAAACTCTCTCCGTAGGACTGTTCACCTTCGTCACTACATGGACGCAGGTATTAGTATACCTCTTCCTACCCAGTATGCTATTATACTGAACCGCAGATAGGCTTTACGCCGTACGTGCTTTGAAATTATGTATATTTACTTACGTTCTCTATCCAACATTCAAAAAAAGCGAAATCTGGTAATATCGGTAAAGGTTTGTACAGAAATTTCAATCTTGTCGCATTTCCACAGTGTATGATAATCTCATGTTGCATAGGGATGGTACTTTTCAGTATCATCACCAATTGGAGCTCTGTTTCTTTCTTACAGCTTGTCATGATTTGGAGAACGGGATAAGAAAGCACCCGGTCAGCTCCCAGGCAAGACGTTTACTGTCTTGGATCCAGCAAACGATTCAAAAGGTTGGTTTTCAAAACCGTGCTTGAGTGCTAATACAGCGGTGCTGAAAGTTCCTATGCTGGGATGGTATCAGCCGCCACTATGTTTCGGAAGTGGTTGTCTGTAAGGTTAACTCAAACAATACTAAGTGTTAATGTTTTTCAATTCGAGCATACCTATGTCATTCGTGATCCATAAATCTGGCTTATAGATAGCAGTAAAACAGGTCTCTTTTTTATTAGTGGTGAGCACCAAACAGCGCTGAGAATTTTAAACCAAGGGTCACCAGATCCGTATCTAGACCAGATCTTGATGAGGTAGGTATTGTGGCACTCAGGTGTAATTTGTAGTGATGCAGGATATACACGCCATTTATTCAGTGACGTACGTGAACGATATGCACATTCATGCACGGATGACGGAATGGCTTCATCTAGAGCGTTCGTTCTAACAGAAATTCCCAGATAGAGTCAGAATAATGCATTATTATGCACATTTTCGCTTTTTTTGTTTCCGTTTCCGGAAGAGGGTCAATTATATGTACACACACCATTTACATTGAAAAGACTAGGAATTTTCTAGGCAAAGCTAGATTATCAAATCAACTATATATTGAGCTTCTTTAGGTCTCGTCAATTACTCGGGTCTGATCTGATCTGCCGGATCTGATGACCTTGATTAAAATGTCGACATCTACGTTGCGGCGGGACCTCACGGGGGGTTCTGTTTCGACGGTAACAACACACATTGTTTTATTAGAATTGATTGCAATAAACAAAATGAAGGGATAGCTTAAACTGATCTTTCGCTTCTTGTCTATGCGACTTGTATTTTTTATCATCGTCCCTTCAGTTTCTAGAAACTTGAAGTGGCAGCCTTTGTCTCATGGGGACAAGCGAATACAACGAGTGTAATCACTGAAAGAGGATTGTGTAACCTCAAGAACAAGGTACATTGTCACTAGCAAAGTGTCACTGAGAGAGGGCTTCTTCGCATAAAGCGAGCCCGTCCTTTTGAGACCTTGTTTCTGTGTACCTCCCCCTATTGAGTTAGATGACAACTTCAAGCTCCTTCCTGGCTAGTTGAATCAGGCCAGGCTCTGTCACTATTATCACGTGACTATCACGTGGTGAAGACTTCTCTGCGTCACAGCTTTTCTATGCAGGTCAAGATAGTCTCCACACACCCTCTAGAGGGCTCAAGATCGGTTACTCTAATTGTTTTCAAATCATAATCATTCAATAAATACAAACGCCAAGTCCGGAAAAATCAGATAGAAATCTTTGGGTACAGCGGTTTCTTTGCTGTCGAGGGAAGATCGCACCTTGCCGGGGCCACACTGGTTTCCTTCACCAAGGCTGACAAGTAATCTTTGATCAGGTTCACAAGCTCTTTGTGCGATTCCAAGGGATCCCCGGT